>CM057466.1:69340681-69533181 GCA_030035585.1 Dugong dugon
AAGTCAGGAGTCCTGACAACACATGCCCTTTGATCAAAGCAGCTGAAGATACAGGACGGCTCTTAGAAAAAAATGATTGTTCACATATTCACTTACATGTCTAGATCAGTTTGAGGGATATGCGCACAGCATTCTCAGAAAATAGTGTGTTAAATGTCTTTGCCTACTCTGATTTACTACTGGAAATCACTAAAATACCGTATATATGAGATTTCCACATTTTATAAATAATGACCAACCAGCCTCCTTGAGAGGGCTCTGTATCCAATGTGCTTGGAAAAACGAGCATCTCACTCATTGTTATTAATCACCATTTAGCATCCTGGAATTGCTATTTAAATTCTTAAGTTTTACTCTGGCAAGTTGAAATTCTAACTTGGCATGGTAGAATTATTTAGACTTGAATTCTTTCCAAATGGAAGGAAGAAGACTAATGGGAATTCTTTTCACTAGAATAAGGGCAACTATTTCTGTCTGTTTTGATCACTGATACATACCAAGTGCCTGTAACAGGGGTTGACAAACTATGGCCTGCAGAACAAATCTAGCCTGCCACCTGTTTTTGTATAGCCCATGAACTAAGAATGGTTTTTACATTTTTAAAAGGGTGAAAAAAAAATCAAAAGAAGAATATTTCATGACGTGAAAATTATATGAAATTTCAGTGTCCATAAATGGAGTTTTGTTGGCACACTACATGCCCATTCATTTACGGGTTGTTTATGGCTATTTTTGCACTATAAGGGTAGAGGTGAGTAGTTGCAACAGAGACCATATGGTTCCAAAGTAGAAAATATTTACTATCTGACCTTCTACAGAGAGAAAAAAAAAAATGCCTACCCTTGGCCTAGCACAATAACTCTCCTTAGCTTCTTTTAAAGTCAGATACATTAATATTTAACCCTCACATGTTTCTTTCCCGTAGGAAAGTCTTAAGCCTAACATATAACTCCAAGGTCAACTACTGAATTATAGCCTAGCATACAGAGAGCTATAGAGTAAGAAGAAGCACACTGCAGTGGAGGAGAGAACATAGACACAAGAGTCCATTGCCTGAGCTCAGACCTTGGGTCCACCACTTACCAGCTATGCAACCTGGGGCAAAAATGCTTAACTTCCCTGTGCATCAGTTTTTCCATCTATAACCATCGGGTTAATGATGGTACCCTCCACCTAGCGCTGTTTTGAGAATTAAATAAGTTAACGATGACAAAGTGCTTAGATCACCTGCTATGCAGCATGTTTGTATGTAGATAGTAATACAACAGTAAATAAGGTAACATACTTTGACCGTATTTTTATGTTAAGAAAATTGAAGTACTTAGAAATTAGCTAAGGTAATGAGTTAACTTCAACATATTCATAAAAATGGGAAAAATATAAGCATGGATTAAAATTTGAAAATTTCCACTTTTGTCAGTAAATCCTCAATGCAAATACAATACATTAATGTGTACTCTAATTGCATTTTGATTGTAGGATATAACAATTTGGCTCCCATACCTGTGATATAGTTTTGCAATCAATGGTCCTGTTTCAGGTAATAAACAAATTGTATTCTGAACGGTTGAGTAACTTCTGATATAAAATCTAACTTCCCAACAACTTCTAATCTGAGGGTATCAAATGAATATAAAGGGAAGCAACAATTTAGAGAATGCATGGATACAAGATTAGTTTGCTTTGTTAAGGCTGTTATTGAATTCTCAGGAAGAGAAGAAATAGAAAATATTGTGCTACATTTAAATAAACACTGTCTAAGCACCAAAGCCAGGGATCAAAACTGTGTCATGTAGGGATGTTAGGACATCTAATGTCTTTTAAATCAGTGTCAGGTGATTTTAGCAAATATGCAATCAGTACTCCAGATGTTCAAGTACCTTTTTACATTAATTTATGTGCTCTTCAAATAACCTATGTTTTGTAGAAAGTGAAATCTTTGTAAAATAGCCTCTTCTATAAAATATACTTTCTTGAAAACTACACTCTACGCTCTAATGTGGTACTATATATGGGACTAGGATAGCTGGTGGTTACATGTTTAAAAAGTAATCGTTCTTTTCATGAATGCTTTTATATTACCTGTGCTTTTCTGGGAGAATGTTCAGTGGACTTTTGTTATGTGCAGTAGTAACATAGATTGGGGAATAGAATAGTGAAGTGCAACACAAAGACTTTCTTATGTCATAAGCTTAATTCATTCAACTTTCAACAGGCGTTTATTTAATGGTTACATTGGGCAGGGTGCAATGGAAAGCGTAAGAAAAAGAAGTTAATTAATCTAGTCCAATTTGATTTGTTTGGGCATAATTACTAAATTATGAATTAAATAAAAGAATACAAATAAAAGAGAAATTTTTTGGGTTACTTAATTCAAACTTAGAGTATAAGTCTTCTGATGTCTACTTTTTAATGTACTAAATACTGCATGTCTTGCCACTTTATTAAATTAAATTTTCATGCTTTAGGAAACTTTAACAATGACCTTTTCAGAAACCTTTTTAAGACCTTATTTCTTAAGTTTTGTATTTCTTGCAATAGAACAACAACAAATAACCAAAAATTAAGCCTTCAAGATATTTTAATTTCTGTCTACTCAAGTCCTACAATCCTAAATTACTTATCTATACGTTTGAATACAAGGTAACAAATTTCTTGTTTTATTTTATTTATTATCCTTAACGCTTAGTTTGTTAAAATAGAATATGAATCCGAGCACAGATGGTATATCTGGAAAAACGAAGCAACTAGAGCAAGGTTTAAAATTAATTTGAGTATTTATAGTTTCAGACTTTGGTAGCTTAGTTTTTCTAGACTTAATAAAAAATAAAAAATATTTAATAATCTTTAAAACATATTTAAAATATGATTCTGTCATGTTATATAGGTAACACATATTCTTAAACAAGTAAATTCTCATTTGAAGTTATTCTATTTGTTTATATTTTATACTTATTCCCACAAACTGGTCAATTTTAATTTTTCATTTCACTCTTTGAATTTGAGAAACTCATATTTGGAGTATGAAAACTATAGGTGAACAAGAAATAGTAGATATAATCACTTCCCTTTAATAAAAATGACATAATAAAAAAACAACAACACATTTATCCCCCTGTTACAGTACTATAAGGCCAAGAGGACAATTTTATATTATGCTGATGCTGTAATAAATGGGCTGATACAACACTATTGATTCCAACTTACAGAATTTTTGTCTTCCTTAAACTTAAGATCTTATTTATTCTCTGTGTGATTTAAAATTAGTAGTGGAATTAGCCACTAAAAATTAAAATGATATAGTTGCGACGACTGGATTAAGATCAAAATTATGTTATTTTGAGATCAACAATAGGTTTATATTTTCTTTTCTGTACCTTCCTCTTTTAAAGGAAAATACAGTTTCCCTCCTACTGCAGAAGTATCAGATTCTTGCAGCATCCATGACACTTGTAAGCATTCAGTGGTCAGACACCACTACATATCCTTCAAATGATACGGCCCAGTGGAGCTGGAAGGTGTCGTCACGCAGCCAGGCAGCCTGGTATCTCAGCCATCCACCAGGACAGAGCCAGCAGGCCCCAGCTGGTGTGCTGAATCCAGACTAAAGTAGGAAATGGATTTTGCGTTTCGAAAGTCAACTCTTCAAACATGGAAGCCTAGGACATATTTATTAGGTAGAAGTTCGCTGAGGGCTTCAGAAATTATTTATTGGATCAAATTCTTAATGCTCATTATTTAAAATTACTTTTAGAATGAAGTTACATCTTCATTTTCTTATCCCTCTGTGTGTCTGTGTTTTTAAAGTATGAATAACTGTATGCTCAGGTCTATAACTGTGTTGTCTGAATTCTTGAATATGCATGATATATGCCAAATTAAGTATATTTAAGGGTCATTTTGTAATGACGAAAGTGAAAATAAGACCAGAATATTAATTACTAATACCCATTGATGTGGTAATACTTGGCCATCACACTCAGTTTACCATTTTGATCTTTAGACAAATGAAAAACTTACAAAATAAAAATACAGCCCATGTTCTAAGACCCACTTGGACTCATGTGCTCACTACACAAGCATACGTCGGTTTGGATTCTTGCTTGTGCTATTGTCTTACTGTCATCTTTTGACACCATAACTCTTTAACACATCTCCCTCAGATACCAGAAACATCAACTTACAAGATTTCTATGTTCGGGGTTTCTCTTGCCTCTTGTGGGCCTCACCTTAACACCAGCGCTGCCTAAACAACTGTCCAGAATCACTTCCATTTCCTAAAACTTCAGTTACCTGGGTCTGGTGGAAACATCATGACCAAAAAAAATACACATTTAATTCCATAAGGCCACACAGAGTGGATCCCATTCTTTAGACATCATTCTGGATGGGAAAATGCCAGACCATGCCCATGTACTTCTGTCTCATGTTAACACTTTGGTTGATTAGGCTAGGGTAGCCTGGTATCTGGAATCATGATGTTTCATCATGACAAACTGAGAAGATATTGTTTCTTTTTTTCTAAAAAGAGAAAGAAACCCTCTGCTAGAACTCATTAAAAAAGGTTTTTAGATTGCAGCCAATAAAACACAACTGTCATTTCCTATGGCCTTTTTAGCTCAGCAGCGTTATAAAAAGCCATCATTTTTCTCTGTCCTTTGACATTAAATCCTATCTGTAACATACACAGAGACATATTCTAAATAACAACATACTACTCCCTAACTTCTTTGCTACTCCTGAGCAAGCATACGAATCTAACTTGAGCTAGATGACTCCCCACCCCTCCTAATTTTCAACTGCACTCCCCTCTGAGAGGGAGTCACTAGGCAAGATTCATTCTGACACCCTGAAACCCCTCGCTTTACTCGCCTTTAAAAGTGAATAGGGAAGGCTTTCCACAAAATTGAGAAGTTTGCCCAGGCATATGATGCCAGCATTTCCAACAGTGGCCCTGGTAAACAAAGCGTTTCTGGAACTCTAACCTCGAAAAGGAGCAGACCCCTGTCGGTTTAAAAAAAAAAAAAAAAAAAAAAAGACCGAAAAACAACAACAGCCAAAACAAGGAGAAACACCATGAAAGCTCTCTTCTCTAAGCAGCTCCTCTGGCTTCTGCTCCCTCAAGGCAGGAAAGCGGAAGGGATGGGGTGGGGACTTCTCATCACAGAATCCTTTTCCTTAAGCAAGCTCGTCTTGAGATTTGGAGGGAGGGCTGGCTTAGAGAGCTTTCCAAAAGCTCTGTGTGGGCACCACTTCTAACGGTCCCGGCCTCTGGCCCCACCTGCCTGTCAATTTCAGTCTGTGAGTCCCCATTTCCAATGTTTCCCTCTCTAGGGGTATTGAGAACCTGGGATTTCCAGCGCTCCGGGACACCGTTAGGACAGGTCCCTATTGACCTTTCAGAAAACCCAGAAATCAACTTTCCTCGCACAGTCTGAATTGTTTGCGTGTTCAGCCTGCGGGAGTCTCCCTCCCAGCTCACCCTTCTTCCCCCTCCTCTCTGCCCCCTCCCCTCCCTCCGGCCTCTCGGACTATTCCCCCCTCCTCCCCTCCGCCTTCTTTGTTGTCTCCTACCTGCTGGCCAGGCTCTGCCTGCAGTGCTGCCTGAAGGGCATCAGGTGGTAGTTCATGGCGTCCAGCAGCAGCTTCTGGCAGACCGGGTCAGTGCGCATGAAATCCACTGACTGGACCCGCTCCACCAGCTCTGGGGCCGGGATGAGCGCGAAGCGGAGGCGCTTCATGAGGTCAGGCGCGTACTGCATGCGGGTTTCTCGGTCGTGCTCCAGCCAAAGCACGGACATCTGGAAGAGCGCCAGCTCCGACTCCACCGGGGGCGGCAGCGAGTCCAGCAGGGCGCGCATCTCCTCGAAGTTAAGCAGCAGCACATCCTCCACCAGGTACTTGTTGGCCAGCTTCTTGGTCTCCTCCAGGCCGTGCAGCGCCGCGATCTTGCACACCTGCTTGTAGTTCTGCACCGAGATCTGGTCGTTGA
Source organism: Dugong dugon (assembly GCA_030035585.1). Classification (NCBI taxonomy): domain Eukaryota; kingdom Metazoa; phylum Chordata; class Mammalia; order Sirenia; family Dugongidae; genus Dugong; species Dugong dugon. The sequence goes on from CM057466.1 coordinate 69,346,674, forward strand.
GAAACTGCACGCAGAGCTTGGTGACCTGGGGTATGTGCAGGATCTTGCTGACCGACAGCACCTCCTCCACTGTGTCTAGGGAGAGGGTCACGTTGGCAGTGTAGAGGTACTCGAGCACCAGGCGCAGCCCGATGGACGAGCAACCCTGCAGCACCAAGTTGTTGATGGCCCGGGGACTGGTCAGCAGCTTGTCGTCGGGGGAGGAGGAAGGAGTCCCGGGCTCTTCCTGAGGCGGCGGCTGCTGCTGCTGTGGTGGCTGCTGCTGCGGCTGCTGCTGCTGCTGGTCCTTGGGGGCCCCCAGGCCGTCCTGGCCGCCGACCCCAACCCCAAGAGGAAGGTGGCTGGAGAAGAGCGACCGGAAGTACTGCGAGCAGGAGGCCAGCACTGCCTTGTGGCAGTGGAACTGCTGGCCCTGGGCCGTCAGGGTCACGTCGCAAAACAGCTGCTTCCTCCACAGCAGGTTGAGGCCGTGCAGCAGGTTGTCGCTGTGGCTGGGGTCGAAGGTGGAGGTCCTGTCCCCGGATCTCGACATGGCGAGCTGACTCGGCGCACCTGGCTTTAAACCCTCCTCCAACCTGGCAGACAGGGGTGGGGGATGGGAGGGAGGGGAGAAGGTGGTGGAGGGGGTAGGGTGTGGTCGGGGTGGGGAAGGGTGTGGAGGGGAGGACGAAGAACAGCAATCAATGTTCAGCTTGGCTCCTGCCTAGCGCACCTCCAGACCTCGACCCTAGGAGGAAGGTCTGCGGACGCTGGATCCTAGAGCGCCACCAGAAGGGCCCTGTCTGGGGTCTCGGCACCCGCTCTGCTCCCTGCTACTCCTCTCGCCACCCCCCACACACTTCGTCCCTCACTTTCCTAAAGCCACCGGGGCTCGGCTCTTGGCAGCGACAGCAGTGGTAGCAGCGACGGCAAAGTGGCGGCTGAGGCCAAGACACCTCGTGGGCTTGTGTCCATGCCGGGCCGGATGAAGGGAAAGGTCGGGGAGTGGGGAGCCTGGGGTGCCCCGAGAGTGCAGAGGCGACCAACGGCGGAGGTTCCAGGTCAACTTTTGCCCGAAGCTTTGCTTTTCGCAGTTGGCCCAGTTGGGGGAGGGGTAGGAAAGGGGGCCTGACAAATGTGCGGGTGGGCGCTTCTTAGCCCTCCAAAAGCTGGGAAACCCTTCGATTATCCGTGCTGCCCCGAGAAACTCCTAGGCCAGTAGTCTGAGGGAGGAGATAAAGCCCTTTCTTCTCCCGGGAAAGTGCAGCGGAGCGCGGTGAGGACCAGCTCAGTGGACTCATGAGAGGCGGGAGCTGTCCTTATCAATTCTAGCTCATTTCCCTCACCCTCGCCCTGCCCGCTTCCCTGCTTCACAAACTGTTGGCTTCCCCGTCACCACTCGGTTTTGTTAATTTTCCAGAGACGCCTTTCAACCTGGCAGGAGAATCCCTATAGCCACCCCCGCCTACACCCCGCAAGCCCCTGCCCCCCGCCCTCCGCATTTCTAAGAACCGAAGTTCAGACATCTATCTCCCCTTCCCAGGCGGGGCGGCGCCGAGAAAGACGCGAGAGAGGAGTAGGGCGGAAGTGGGGCTATTGGGGTGGATTTAGAGCTAGAGCCGGGAGGCCCGGAGGGATTGGTGTGGCCGGATCTTCCTCCGGGGCACCAAGCGCAGTCGCTTTAACTCCAGTAACTATAAGAAGTTCAAGTTAAAAGGCAGGTGTTGGGGGAGGGTATGAGGACTGTCCAATGGGGGAGGGGGGGCGCAGGAATCCAGTGGGGGGGGGGCGCAGGAATCCAGTGAGGGGCCTCTGCGTCCCACCCAGCCTCATCGCCATCAGCCGCAGCTTCCTTCTGAGCCCCTGAGTACAGCCCCTCGAAGACCCCACTCGGGCACCCCCACTCCCCCGGCCTTGGAACTACTTCTGTAAAAAGTCTGAGCCTCCCGCATCTAAGCGGAGGAGGACAGGGTGGGGGAGGCAAAGCGAGATCGATACACCCGGTCCTTAACCTGTAATTGCACCTTCCAGGGCTAAGTAGCAAGGGATTCGCTACCCACATTCCTCCAGCCCGCCGGCCCGCCAGCTCTGGAGAGCTGCCGCCGCCTCCCGGCTCCGAGGATCCCGCCGGACCTGCCCCTTCCACTGCGGCTCACTCTGTCCTGCCTGGCGCCAGTCTCGGATCGCCGGCTGCCTATTTATGCCGGACTCGGTTCCTCTCGACTCACTTTACCATCCCATTCCAGGTGGACCCTAGCCTCCCTTGTGCTCCCTCCCCCAGCACTCTTCCCCCCCACCCCGCCAACGCCCGCAAAGCTTGTCTTTGCTGAAACATCTCAGAGTCTCCCCTTTAAGTGGACCCGGTCATACCTCTCTGTCGCTCTCCCCGCTTCGTTGTCTCTCCCCCCCATCTTATCCTGTTCCCCCACCTTCTTGTTCTCCTCCTTTGCCTTTCCCCCTCATCTGCTTTATTTCTTGCCCTAGGAGTTTTATTCTTCATAAGCGTTTGCCACACAACTACCACCCCCCCCCCCGCCAAAGGCTCCCCCCCCCCCGTCCCTTCGCCCGACAACAACCCAAAAAGACAGAACACATACACACAAGGCAGACACAAGGCCAGAAACTTACCTGGTCTCAACCAGCTGCGAAGTCAAAGCTCACTTAAGCTCCCCCCAAAAATCAGTTGTCCTTCCTTTTTAAAGGTTTGCTCTCTCCTTGGGAGGTGGGGAACACCTTCTGGTTCCCAACTCTAGGCAGTCACTCTTTACAATTTATTTTGTCGTACATCATTTGATCACCATGAATTAGCAACAGCAAGAAAATGTAGGAGAGGAAGAAAAGAGAAAGAGGGAGAGAGAGAGGGAGAAAGAGAGAGGGAGCAGAGCTTTCTGCAAGAGAAGAAGAAGAAAAAATGTACGTGTGACAAATTATGCTACCAAGAAACAACACATCATTATCCTTGGGCCTGGGGCTCAGTGAGTCGTAACGAGAGTAATAGGAAATCCACGGTTGGGGAGAGAAACGGTCGTGCTTGGCCAGTAGAGAGAGACCATACAGGGGGATGGATGCTGGAGAGACTCGCAAAATTATGGCTCAAGGCTATTGTAAAAATTGTCGAGCGTAAATGACTGCGATTTCAAACATCTTTGGAAGAAAGAAGGGGAAAAAGCGAGCCCCCCCACCCTCCCTCTCCCTCTCTCTTCTCTCTCTCTATAAAGAACCGTCAAGTTTTAGTGCGCATTGCTAATTAGTCAATTTCTCTCTGCCTTCACAGGCTGGCGACTTCGCTGCTGAGCTGAAACTGCTAATTTCTGTGACCAGCTTTTTTCTTAGCTGTGATCTGGATGAATGAGTAGCTGTCTCACAGAGATGACAAAAATAAACTCTAATCCCCCCCAAAATTTCCACTACATCTTTCTCATGCATAGATTTATGATCTTCAAGCGCTCTGTGCAATATGCAAACTTTTTTTTGTGTCTGTATATATGCTGTTGTTTCCAGATTTCACTACATTGGTATGCTGGTTCTCCTTTTCCCCACCCCCCATGAAATGCAAACCCTATCTGATTCCAAAGTATGCCAAGATGCCACTTTATCATGTCTTGGTATTTGGAGTTTGGGTCTGACTTGGAGAACACTAACCCTTGCCTAAGAGCTGAGAGGCTGAGTATACAAACGGAGGGTGGGGGAAGTAAAGCTGGTAGACAGAATCTCGGGGGCAGCCCTTCCCTTTACCTTTCTTTCCCTGCACTATTCAAGCTTTATGATCTTATTTGAAAGCATATTTTCTCTATCATTTTGTCTGGTTAAACAGCCGTCTCTAAACTTCTCTGTCAGCTCTTTAACAGATAAAGGTTCAGAAGTCATATATTCTTTATTGGGAGATTAGCATATTGTCAGATGTGTCTTTCAATCAGGAGTCAGAATCCAAGTACTAGGAAACTCAGCTGCAATTTCACAAATGTAACCTTTCACCTTTGAGGCTCATTTGATATATAAGGGCAACCACATAGAGTTCACATTTTTGACCCTTGCTTAGCATGCAAAACAGACCCCAGCATGCTTCTGGAATTTTAGCTGTACCAGAGATTCATGTGCATTTTGGTAGAGGACATGTTCTCCAGACTTATCTCATGATGTATTGTGCCCTTGCATTTATAGCCCTGCATTTCCGTTGTCAGTGGGGTTGGAGGTGTCCAAGAAAGAAAGAAAGAAAAAAAAAAAAAAGGAGCAGAAAAAGGGAAGGCATGCCCTTGAATAAAGCAAACATGAAGGAAAACTAGACATCAGTTAAATTGAACTTTGTTTGCTATTAAGTCTGTGAGTATGACTCATTCGAATTTATATGTGCTCTGATTAGTATACTTACTAAAACACACATCAGGGCACCCCTCAGAGTCTGTCCTTTTACCTTCCTCTTTGATTTCTGAGAGATGGAAACACACCTGCTTAAGGGAGGGGGAAAAACTGAAAATTCTGAGGTTCAGAGATTGGGAATTCCCCATTTAGAATGATAAATAGTAGCACACACATTATTTACTCTTAAAAAAATTAAGAAGGATCAAATGGGAGCATTATCCCTCACGTAGGCCCTTCTCCATCCAGGTCCTAGATTATCTGAGAGTAACGTTTCTTTATTTAGATCTTGCTGAGATGCTGCATTTTCATAGTCGTATTCATAACAGAAAAGCCCAAACATGGGAGGAAATAATAGAACATGACGCTTGTGTAAGGTAGGGGAAAGAAAGAGAATAGATTGTCCAAATCTTCGGACCCGACTCTTTGTTTGGATTTTATTTTTGTCTTTTTGAAATTTCTCTTGTTTGGGTCCTCAGTAGGAAGATGGTGTGACTCTTAAGAAAGCACCTTTTTTTAGTTCTGTTTCATTAGCAATTAAAGCCATAGAGTGGCGCCAACTTTCATGCTTGCAAAGTACAATTTTTGTAGTACGCTTTTAATGTGGATCTTTTATCAGCTTCCAGTGAAGTGTTTGGACCTAAATCCAAAGATGAATAATAGTCTTGGTTACTTAAAATTATTGCCATTTTCCCATAAAGGAATTTTAGTATGTTCTGTAGGCCTCAGAATATCTTAGTTTCACATTTCTTTTATTTTGTTTACTTGATAGGTTATATTGGCCACTAATTATAGTTACTATAATCTTTCTTGCTTCCAAACAATATAAAAGCCATGTTTCAAATTTCTAAACTACCTGTTATTTTAATACTTAGTCAATAGCTAGGGTGGAAAGGGCATGGGGAGGGCTAAGGGAAGGGGGTGCAATTCTAAAACAGCTCATGAAATGAAGCAAATAAGGCTGATTTCTTCTGGGTTTTAAAGTCACATGATTTGATAATATTTAAAATTTCAGAGAAAAAATGGCAATTGTGGTCATTCGGAAGTAATTTTTTGAAAAAGAATATTTATAATAAAAACCCCTTTATAATCTGTGTGTGAACTAGCATGTATATCACATAAATCTCACGCTTCCAATATCTTGCACTGGCTTTGACTGAAATTATTGTATAACTCACAAATGATAAGACACTATTTATAATAAATCCCATTATGAAAGATTCAATTTGCAGCAATCAGATGCCAGCTACTAAGTGATTGTAAGTATTTGAATTTTATCCTACTTCACTGTTCAACGTACAGAAATTGCATCTGTGTGTTTGATCTGTCCTGCTGAGCACTATCAGCAGCTTGCATCTCTGCCACTATTGTTTTTAAAATGGCAGGAAGGACGTGAGGAGTCAAGAGCACTCAGCAGGATCAATTTCACATGGCATAAGAAAAGCCAGAATTCTCTTAAAAAAAAAAAATATATATATATATATATATAAAATCATATAGTCATCTAATTCAGTCTTCATACTTTGACAGAATTATCAAAATTATTCATCACTGAATCTGCACTTAAGCTGTGTACAGTGGAAAGGTTCTGAAACTATAGCCTCTGTAGCTGCTGTGATGCACAGAGTCAGCTTTCAAGGCATCCCAGTGGCTCTGGGTGTGCTGCTGTTCAGGACCACCTCACAGGATTGGATGAGTTGAAGATTATCTTCAGAGCAGTGTCTAGAAGTGCCTTGTTGTCTAATATGAAGGGACAGCCACACTGAAACTTTATTATCCTAATTCTTGACATTTCTGTTTAATTTATGAGTTAGCTCCAAATTATATAAACATCAGAGCCTGGCCTCCCCAGTGTTACTTTTAGTTACTTTCATGAGGTCTGATCTTTGAGAGTGCTGCCGTTGTGGAATGGGTGGATAAAGGGAGAGATTACTCCATTTTACAGATAGAATAAAATTGAGCTAAGAATCACCATCAAAGCCAGGGAGTGGCAGAACCCAGACAAAACTCATAGGCTTCTAGTCTTTTTATTTTAAATCTTAGCTAAACATGGCCAGAGATATCAGAGAAACTTCAGCATCTCGAAGCTTACTGAAGGGCAAAAAAATCCGAAATAACAATGAAAGACAAGAAATGGTGCTATTGGCTAAAATTTCAGTAAACAGCTAATGGTTTACTATTGCCCCAGGTCAAGTCCACCTGCTTGGCCAGCACTCGGGGTCCCCAGGATGTAGGTCTTCTGGGCAGTTTCCTCTAGTAATCTTTCTCTGGACACATCTAACTTTCCCACTATAGCACCCATGCTTAGGTTGTGTCCTCACGAGAGGCCTTGCTTCTCTACATATAGAAATCCCACCTCTCTCAAGATTAAACTCAGATTTCCTTCCATTATTGAACTTTTCCTGGCAACCACAAGCAGAATAATAATAGCCAATACTTACTGAACTCATTATTTGTGTGTTGGGCACTATTCTGAATTTTTAGATTTATTATTTTTTTAATCCTCTCAATAATCCTATAAGAGAGTAGAGTAGATAGCCAAAATTGCCCCAATTCTCCACCCTCCTGCTATGCACCCTAGATTACAATGTGACTTTGCTGCTCTTCCCTTCCAGAGTGGAGTCTACTTCCCTCCTCCTGAGTGTGAGCTGGCCTTGTGATTTGCTTTGACCAATAGAATGTGGCAGAAGTGACTTTGTGCCAGTTCAGAGCCTAAGCCTCAAGAGGTCTTGTATGCTTCGATTCTCCCTCGTGGAACCTTGCCAGCTGCCATGTGCAAGAGCCTGGACTAGCCTGCTGGAAGATGAGACCCCTACATGGACCAGCCATTTCCCAGCTGACCTAGGAACTGAACTCAGATGTGTGAATGAGCCTGCAGAAGAACTCGCACAGCGCAATTTACTGACCTACAGAATCCTGAGCTAAACAGGTGGCTGTTGTATTGAGCCATTAGGTTTTTGGGTGACTTGCTCATAGTAATATTAGATGATCAAGGAAGGCACTGCTATTATCATTTTACAGATGAGCAAAATAAAGTGCAGAGTAATCAGGTAATTACTAATTAATCAGTTCATTAATGGTAGAGTTGAGATTCAAACCAACACAACCTGACTCCAGAGATTAGCCGTTCTTCTCTACTGCTCACAAAAGAGATACCTGCCTCCTGTGAACTTCCATTCGTTCATTCATTTATTCCTTTATCAAACATACGTTAAGTATTTCTTATATGCTAGACAATGTGCTAAACATGGAGGATACAACAATGAGATGAACAAAATTGGATCCTTGCCCTCAAGGAGCTAACATTCTAGTGGAGAAGACAGGCAGGTAAATTAGACACAGCAAGTGAATAATCATAATGTCATAATTGTTCTAATAAGGTTGCAAATAAGGATGACTAGAGCAGAAAGAAGCAAGCCCCAAACTTCCTTATAATCTGTAATACTCTTGACACTTATTAACTGCTTTGTATTGTTAATTACTTACTTAGGGAGTATATTTTATCATCCCTAGATTACAAGCTTCTAGAGAAGAAATAGCCTTGTGCCTGGTGCTATTTTGCATGGCGCATAGCTCAGTACCTTGTCTATAGTAGTTGTTCAATAAATATATTAACGAACTATTAAAGGTAAATTTTCAGATTTATCAAGTGCAACAGCAGAAAGAACAAAGGGGTATTTCACAATCAGAAATTGTGTTCGGTGTTTGAATTAAACTGTTGATTGTACCGCTCAGCTGTCTAAAACTTAATAAAATCTTTACAATATCATGAAATAAACAATTTACTGCCCACAGCACATAGATGATAAGAGCTTGACAGGATCTTAGTGAGTGCTTCCTGTAAATCTTTTATCTATAGTAAACGGTACCCAGAAAAGTGCTCTAAAAATTCGAAGAGAAAGAAGTTGCTATTATGGAAATATTCACTAAACTACTGACAAAGGTTGCACAGTGTCAAGGTTCATACCATGGACTCTGGAAGCAAACCACCTGGGTCTGAGTCCTAGCTCTGCCACTTTTCATCTGGGTGACCTTGGGCAAATAACCTCCTCCGCCCAATCTCCTCATCTGAGAATGGAGATAATTATAGCACCATTATAGCATTGGGGTTTTATATTTTTGTAAATATTTGTTGTCAAACGCTTAGAACAGTGCCAGACACATAGTAAGTGCTATGTGAACATTGTTAAATAAGAAAAGATGAAACACACATTGCTAGCTAATTACCTTCTTGGTTTTTCTCTTATTTTTTTCTTTTTCTGGAGATTATTGGGAAATATTGGGTGGAGGAAGGAATGAAGAAATCTATTTAGTGTTGCAATGATTCCTGATGTCATTCAGGAGAAGACTGGGCACTTTCACAAGTGATTCACTATTTTGACATTATTCTTTAGATATTTTGATTGCTTCATTTTGTTTACTTATGGTTTTAAAAACCATCCTTTGGCTTTTGGGAACATTTGATGTTTTATGCACATGCCTAGGGTAATTAAGATTTTTTAAAATGAACAATATTTATTATTAATGGTAGTTTAATGATAGGTTGGAGCCCTGGTGGCTCAGTGGTTAAGAGCTCAGGCTGCTATCAAAAGGTCTGCGATTAAAGTCCACCAGCTGCTCCTTGGAAACCCTAAGAGGCAGCTCTACTCTGTCATATAGGGTTGCTATGAGTTGGAATCGACTTGATGGCACACAGCAATGATAGGTTGCAGAATATGTTCCTGACTCTGAAACACAGCTTTTTGGCAACAGGTCTTCATGCAAATGACTGCGATAAGGAGATGCTTGCTGTCCCACTTCTGTCTTTGACATTAACTGCAACTCTGGACAAATCACTTTTATTCTCCTGTCCTAGCTTTCCCATATCTGGATATGGGCTCCCTAGATTTGCACTTAACTGCTAACCTAAACGTTGGCTGTTGGAACCCACTCAGTGGTACTGCAGAAAAAAGACCTGGTGATCTACTTCCATAAAGATTACAGCTAAGAAAATCCCATTGGAGAAGTTCTACTCTGTAACACACGCCGTCTTCATGAGTCAGAATTGACTTGATGGCAACTAACAACAACAGCCATTGGCATTGAGAGAAGTGACTACAGTGAATATTCCTGAAAGTGTAATTGGGAACTTTCCCAGTGACTTGTGGGATAAACTGAATGTTTAGACAGTAGAAGGAAAAAAGTATTATTTCACCTCTGAAAACTGCCCAGCGGCATGAGACAAAAGGTATTTACCCAGTCACTTTTGTAGAAGTAATCAGATAAAAGCAACAAATCAAAGATGTAGAAGTTTTTGAGTATACTGACAGGAATTATATTAGGTGCATTCACAAATTATTTTATATGCATCAAAAGTTTTTATAGAGTTAGAGCTTATGGGAAAGTATTTGCTTGGCTATAGAAATGCCATATCCAGAATGATCATTAAAGAAAAGCAGATACTTTTTCTCTATGAGTAAGACAATGCATCTTTATCATAAAGAGTTATCATCCAAATTTGCAAATTATTCTAATAACTTTCTCCATCCTCAACTTTTTCTTTTATTTGTGGCAATAAGATTTTTCTTTCTCTCACAAATTCTTTAAAACAAAGATATGCATTGCTGTGTTGAAATATTCACCAGTCCATTGATATTTTTTTTATAATTAATGGAGAGAAATGATTTAAGTTTCTTAGTCAAATACCTATGTGCTTAATCATCAAATGTTTATGTGCCATTACAAGGATATATCACTTTGACTGAGGTCCCAATTTCCCCTCACAGTCTACCTGTTTACACCTTGATGCGTCCATTTAGTACTACTCTTAGAATCTTTGATATTAGTGCAAATCTCTCTATAATTTTCGACTTTTCCATTTTCCGAATAAAAATGTTGCTCTGCCTAATCCCTTATCCCTCCATCCCACCTCAGGGCACCTACTTTGTTTTATAATACCATATTTAATAGTATTTCAATAAAATCATTCTAATTGTTCAAACTCTATGAATTAATATTGTTGAATTGTTATCTGAATGTTTAGATACATTTTGGAAGGTGATTGAGGTAACAAAGAATTCTGTTGCATATATCATTTCATTTTTAAAAGACAATGACTAACTAAAGGATATATTTTCTTAAATATATATTGTATAGTAACATGCAGCTACTGCTAATACCACATGATAAATCTGAATTGGAATTTTTTCATTTTGCCTTTACATCTTATTGAACTCCACACTACGGTAAAACATAAAAACTCACAGAAAGACTGATTTAAGTCCTAACAGTTCTTTAAGTTCTAACAGTAGTCAGAAGAAACCAAATGCTTTTAGAGAAAACGTCAAGAACACTTTTACTGTATAATACATAGATTCTTAAAGTTCTCATCTTTAAGAACGGCTTTTAATTATAACTGTATTTATAAAGCTGAAATGTATATACTATTGACATAAAATTCAATAGTATCTTTGAAGAGAGTAAAGTTTGTCAGTTGATTCTTATAAGTAAATACGTATTTTTCCATTTAATGAACATGTCCTACAGATGTTTGGAGGAGGAGGACATCAAGTATAATGATTTAGGTAAGACATGCAGTATTTAATTTTGAAAGTGAAATTATGTGTGTGTACTTATTATTGTTTGCCAGAGTTAATATTTCTTAGAATGAGTAGCTGTCAGTACGTGCCACGTTCATTTATTTTTTTAAATTATCATTGATTATATTTGACACTGGTTTAGACCATATACAGCCTCCTGGAGAACATTATCCCAACCCTGCAAAGTATTGCAACCTAGCTGATACCATAATTATGTCTTTAGAAGGCCATTCCATTGTTTTATCAAACCAGCTGCTTTAGGATGATGGGGAACTTGGTAAGACCAGTGAACTCCATGAGCATAGGCCAATTGCTGCACTTCATTTGCTGTGAAGTGAGTCCCTTGATCTGAAGGGATGTTGTGTCGGATACCATGATGGTGGCTAAGAGATTCTGTAAGTCCACAGATGGTAGTTTTGGCAGCAGCATTGCATGCAGGGAAGGCAAACCTGTATCCAGAGTAAGTGTTTATTCTAGAAAGAACAAAACACTGCCCTTTCCATGATGGAAGTGGTCCAATGTAATCAACCTACCATCAGGTTGCTGGCTGATGGCCTCGAGGAATGGTGCCATATCAGGAACTCAGTGTTGGTCTCTGCTGCTGGCAGATTGGGCACTCAGCGGTGACTATAGCCAGGTTGGCCTTGGTGAGTGGAAGTCCATGTTGCTGAGCCCATGCATAGCCTCCATCCCTGCAACCATGACCACTTTGTTCACAAGCCCATCGGGCAATGACAGGAGTGGCTGGGGAAAGAGGATGACTGGTTTCCACAGAACGTGTCGTCCTATCCACTTGATCGTTAAAATCTTCTTCTGTGAGGTCACCCTTCTCTGGCCCATTTAGAGAGGTCTAGCCACATATCTCTTCCCTATATCTCCTTGTCACTAATTTTTCAATTATGTTCCTTCCAAGTCCCTAACCATCCAGCCAAACCATTGACCACAGCTCAAGAATCAGTGTACAATCACACATCTGGCCATTTCTCCTTCTAAGTGAAGTGAACAACCAGGTGCACTGCTGAATGAATAGTTTCTTTTATAAGGATCAGCACAAAGCTGGACCACTCTATCATCACTAACATCAACTAACCACTCCTCCTCCCCTCAGTATTCTCCCTCCCATCTTTGGGTTCCATAATTAGCTGCAATGTCTCACAGAACTCATGAACCATATCATGGAAATGGCTCACACAGTTGTGGAGGCTTGCAGGTCCCAAATCCATGGGTCAGGTGAGGCTTTTCCTGACTCATGTGGCTGCAGGGGCCAAAGAACCCAAATCAGCAGGCCAGACAGCAAGGCTGCTGGCTCACAAGGCTACAGAAGCTGGCAAATCAGGTCAAGTGATAGGCTGTTGGCCCATGGGGCTGCAGAAGCTGGTGAGTCCCAGAATCAGCAGGTCAGATGGCAAGCCACTGGCTCAAGTTCCAAGAAATGGAGGTCAGACAGTGATGAGTCAGACTCAGGATCCAGATCCAGATAGAGACAGAGAGAGAGAGAACTCCATCAGAGCATCCACACATACATATTGGATGCAGGCCACACTCCAGGAAGGGTGTGACTTGAGTAAGAGTGGGACTCAAGTCACGCCCTCCTGCAAGGTTGTGACTCAAGATACACCTCACACTAATCCTGCCTCATTAGCAAACAGAGATCAGGATTTACAACACATAAAACGGAGAATAATTACTTCAAATCACAAAATGGAAGACAGCTACATAATACTGAGAATCATGGCCCAGCCAAGCCAACACACAACCCCAACTTTCAGAGCTTCCACATACCTTATTTGCATAAAAACCCAAACCCATTGCTGTCAAGCAGATTCCAACTTATAGCGACCCTAGAGGACAGAGTTGAATTGCCCCATAAGGTTTCCAAGGAGTGACTAGTGGATTCAAACTGTCAACCTTTTGGTTAGCAACTGATTTCTCAACCACTATGCCACCAGGTTTCCTTATTTGCATAGTTCCACTCAATCATTGTGTGTGAGTCACAAAGACTATAGCTAGAAGAGCCATATTAAGTAATTCATTGCACCACAACTGCTTGAAGTTCTGCCCATTAGGAGGATTTTCCTTCACTACTGTCCTTCAGAGGGTTCCAGAGAGAGACTGTGGTGTTGCCACTATTCATTTTTGAGTGGCACAGAACCATCTGTAAACCAGGCATGAGTTTTCTCTTCCTTAGTCATCTGATCATAAGGAACTCCCCATTAGGCCATAGGTGCAGACTGGGAGAGGGCAGGTAATGTGACAGGAGTGGAAGGGATTTGGGCCACTTCCTCATGCAATTTACTGGGCTTTCAGGTCCTGCTTGGGCCCAGTCTTGTATATCTCACTTCCATTTAATGGTGGAGTGCTACTGTGCATGTCCAACTTTATGACTCTGTGGGTCAGATAACACCCAGTTCATGATGGACAGTTCAGGCTTCATGGTGACTTGATGGCCCATGGTTAAGTGTTCACTTTCTGCTAAGGACCAGTAACAAGCCAAAACTGTTTCTCAAAAGGAGAGCAGTTGTCTGCAGAGGATGGCAAGGCTTTGTTTCAAAATTCTAAGGGTCTGCACTGTGATTCACCAATAGAGGCCTGCCAAATACTCCACACAGCATCTCTATTTGCCACTGACACTTTAAGCACCATTGGATCAGCCAAATCATATGACCCAAGTGGCAGAGCGGCTTGCACAGCAGCTTGAACCTCTTGCAGAGCCTGCTCTTGCTCTGGGTTCCACACAAAACTAGCAGATTTTTGAGTCACTTGATGAATTGGCTGGAGTAGCACACCCAAATGAGGGATATGTTGCCTCTAAAATCCAAAGAGGCCCACCAGGCATTGTGTCTCCTTTTTAGTTGCGTGTATGTGTGTGTGTGTGGGGGGGGCAGATGTAACAATTTATCCTTCACTTTAGAAGGAATATCTTGGCATACCCCATACCACTGGACTCCTAGAAATTTCAGTGAGGTAGAAGGCATCTGAATTTTTGTCAGATTAATTTCCCATGCTCTAGCATGCAAATGTTTTATCAGTAAGTCCAATCAGCATAATCGCATCAATGTAATTGACCTGTGTGACATCTTGTGGAAGGGAAAGACAATCAAGTTCCCTGAGAAGTAAATTATGACACAGGGCTGGAGAGTTGATAAACCTCTGAGGTAGGACACTGACAGTGTATTGCTGGCATTGCCAGATGAAGGCAAACTGCTTCTGGTGTTCCTTCAAAACCAGAATCGAGAAAAAGGCATTGGTCAGATCAGTAGCTGCATACTAGGTACCAGGAGATGTATTAATTTGCTCAAGCAATGAAACCACATCTGGAACAGCAGCTGCAATTGAAGTCACAACCTGGTTAAGTTTATGATAATACACTGTCATTCTCCATCTGTGTTTTTGCACAGGCCGAATAGGTAAGTTGAATGGGAATATGGTGGGAATCACCACCATACCCCTGCATCCTTCAAGTCCTTGATGGTGGCAGTAATTTCTGCAATCCCTCCCTCATTTATTTATTTATTCAAAAATTTATTTATACCAATATGGACTTATGGATACTTGTTTTATAATTTGGGTTATAATCCAATACTACTTTATTCACTTTGCTGCTTAAACTATTCCATGTTCCAACTTTGGCCATTAGGAGCTCTTTCAGCTAGCACTTATATCTTTTTGACATATATCATTCTCTGTGTGTGTGTGTGTTTTCTACCTCCTTACTCCCTGGCATTGTAAGATACTCCAGAGTCTTAGAATCAGCCATTTCTCCAAGGAGCCCTACTTCCTTTTATTGGAGAATGGTATTAGAAGCAAAGGTTTGGGCATTAGTTGTGCTCTTTGATACTGTGGTATCATTTCTCTTAGGCCGTCTTAGCTGACAGAGCAAGGAAATATATTTGTGCATACTGATTTATGTATATGCATATATCTCTATATATTTCTATATGTAACCATCTGTATCTATATTAAGTTATACATGGGTTCATGCTGATGTCTCCAACTGTAATCTATTACCAGCCAAGTTTATTTTTAACTTAACAGGTTTACATGGGCAAAGCATGAGGAGAAAGAAGAACAGGCAAAACTTTGGAGTGTGCCTACTTTGGGGCTGATGAGACTATAGACTATACTGAGCTCTCTATGGGATGTAAAGAAGTACTCTAGTGAAGCTATAAAATGCATCCTTTAGTAAGATTTTTGAGAATTACTATTTAATAGGGTTATACTCCAAATCCTTTCAACATGTGGACAATGGATACTCTGCAACTGAAATCCAAAATCTTTTCAATAGAATAAGAAAGATGTCAGGATGTTGTAACCATGATGGGAGACCTCAAACACAGACCTACTGAGAGGAGGCTATAGGAAGAAGCATTCAAGCCTAGCCTGATCTTGCTTCAATAGACCATTGCACTGATGACTAATGGAATTTCCTATGACATTGGTGGTTGGAGTTATAGTCCACCTAATAGTTCAGTGCCCCGTGGTTTACAATTACTTCCATGTATAGCTGAGTTGTGGCTAGCTGTCCTGATGTAAGTATGACTTCCAGGAACATTCTTACTTCCCATTGTGTTGACTCTCCCAGCATGAAATATGAAACTGTAGGGTTGGAAGTTGTATTGTGATATGAATGGGTAGTATTGCAACAGTCCTTGAAGTATACAAAGATATTTAAGGTTGTTCACTCTACAAGAAAACGTCAAATCTTAAGGCACATACATGAAAGAAACTTAGAGATTTTTTTCAAATTTGATAAAAATCCTAGAAATGTACATCACATTACCAAAGCAAGTTGGAAGTTGAAAGAAATTTTCTAAGTTATCAAAAAAAAAAAAAAAGCAATAACAAAAAAACCACAAAACAAAACAAACTTGTTCAATCATGTTAGAAGAAAAGACTAACCAAACTCTACTTTTGTCTCTAGAAAATGGTCTCTGCCATTAGGCAGTTGAAGAGTATGAAGCCAAAAAATTTAGGCAAAAGAGTATTATAGAGGTGTTCCAAGCAGTTAAGCAGTTAAAATTGCTATTTTCCTAGATTTTGAGAAGTTTGTGGTATTTACCAGCTTTTTAAAATTTGGAATTTTAGGCACCACAGAACTTGTATCTGTCCCTGGTATCTACCCCA
Source organism: Dugong dugon (assembly GCA_030035585.1). Lineage (NCBI taxonomy): Eukaryota > Metazoa > Chordata > Mammalia > Sirenia > Dugongidae > Dugong > Dugong dugon. The sequence goes on from CM057466.1 coordinate 69,362,711, forward strand.
CTTTTGCTTCTTTGAGAATACTCCCGAGCCTGTGACAAGTAGCAGGCTTTCTGTGATGCACAAAGACGCAGGAGTGAATATAGATTTTCTTTTAGAGCCTTTGTATTTCAGGAATTTTTTCTTGTGAAATAAGGATTTAAGGCTCTTACCGTCATGTTTTCAGAGTTCCTCTCCTCCTAGTGGTCCTGGGCTGTTGGAAGGTCCTTCTGTTTGTACAGACCACTCTCCTACTGACACAGAAGAATCTTGTGGCTCCCAAGGGCACAACTTATTACTCAGAAGCCACTTAGGCATTTAGCTTACTACCACTGTGAGTAGGAGACTTGAACTTGCTTGCTCTACTTGTGTCTACGTATAGATAAATTCCACTATGCATTCATCATTCATTTAACAAATATTTAATGTTATGTGTAAGATGACTTCTATGCTCACATGTTGATTCTTAGAATAAATATTTTGAGTTTTGTGCAATGGAAGAACTGGCAGTGCTGGAAGAGTTGATCATTTGGGTACTCTGTCACTTATCAATATGTTCTGAAATCTGAAGAAACATGGAAACTTCCAGTTTCATAACTCCCAAACTGGCTTTTCTTGAAATCATCCAGATTCATCATAGTAACTCAACAATCCCCATCCCAAAGAGTTTCATTCCAAGGCCACATTTCAGAATCTGCAGCAGATCTTGAGTGAATCTGCTAAAAGAATCTCCTAATAATGCAATTTATTAAAATAATTTTAAAGCTGTAAAATTATTTTGGAAAATAATGAATCATTGATCAAAACATCTGAAAAATAGTTTAGGTGATAAAGTTCTTTCTCCCTGCATACAGACCAAGTACTTTTATTTATGTATATGTGTCTGCACATGTGTGCACGTGCACATATGTACATACATATTTACATGCACACATAGCTACATATATGTATATGTTTGTATGTATATAGTATATATAATTACTGTAAATGCACTATTTGTAAAACGTAAGAATTAATTTACCTCTGGAGAGTATTACTCTCAAAATATTGTTTTAGGACATATGTAATAACTTTAGTGGAGTAAGAAATACTACCTCTTTCCTATGACCCATGTGGGTTCTACTACTTAAGAATATATACAGATGTTTGTTCAGTGGCTCTTGGTATATTTCCCAAGAATATAGCACCAGGTGGCAGATGCCAGTATTAAGCAACTTAAAAAATTACTTCCTGCCCTGTAAATATTACAAACAGGATAACACCCACCCTAAGAATCCAAATTCCTGTACAGCCCTGCCTTGTAGTGTGAAGTGAATGGTAGGAATATGCTTTGAGTGGGCTTTAGGAGCCCATCTCTGGCATTCAGGCAGCAAATGGTAGCAAATGAATCTGAACTGCAGCGTTAGCTAGAGTGTACTTGATAATTCTCAGCAGCTCAGATTCATCTGGCACCATTTGCTACCTGAATGCTAGAGATGAGCATTTACTTAAAGCATATTCCCAAGGTCCCTGGGTGGCACAAATGGTTTTTTCTTGGCTATTAACTAGGTTGGTGGTTTGAACTCACCGAATGGCACCACAGAAGAAAGGCCTGGTGTTCTGCTTCCATACAGATTACAGCCAAGAGAACCTTATGGATTCAGTTCTGCTCTGTAACACATGGGGTTACCATGAGTCAGAATTGACTCCACGGCAATGGGTACCAACCGCATATAATACCAACCCACTGTACAATAGTCTAGTCAGAAGTTAACTGGAGACTGTGCTTGTCTTCCAGCATCCCCTTCACCTTGGAGGAACTCTCTTTCTCTCTTACCCTATGAGAAGATATGCAGCTCCACTACAGGGGCCCAAGGGTAGCTTAAATAATTTCTGAAGTTATAGCTTACTGTAAGCTTTCATGCACTTACTCTACTGAAGAAAATGAATTTACTACATGGAATCACAGTCCTCAGAAAATATCCTTGTGTCTCCACAACATACAGATACAGAACAAGCAAAAGGGTACTGATAGACACCGATCTATTAAGCCATTTTCCCCAAACACCTACAGTCTTTTCCTATGAAAGGGAAAAAAATCATTAAAGTTATGATTTGCCAGACAATTACTTTGTCAAATCTCAAGAAATTGCATAATAAATTGTATACATGCATCAAACATGAACAGCAGAGGAGTATAACAAGCTATGTATTTCCAGTCCACTTGCTCTTTCATCCAAATGGTAGCTTTTGTTTTCAAGAACAATTCTATATCCTTTTTGAAGGCTTTCGTAAAATATGGGTATACATTTACCTATCAAACTAAGTAGAAATAATTGAAACAGTTAATATGCACAGTAATAGGGAAATGCATGAATAATTTCATTATTAATGTCTATTGATTATGTTTTCAAATAGGCAAATGTAGCTACTAATATTTTTAGCATGTAAATCTATACGTGTGTTTTGGTTTTACCTGTTTATTGGAGAATTTACAATCCACATTATGGGCATTTTTATTGCTTTACACATGCATTTGCTATGCGCATAACCAAGTCAGTTTATAGACTGACTAGTATTTACTCAATCTGATTACTATGTTGCTTTTTTGAGTTTATTTCCCCTTTGGAAAATTAACTGTACAAGGAAGCCCAGTAAATCTTTACTTAAAAATTCCAAACTTTAGATTGATTTCGGCAGTGAGTTTGTATTGATCTCAAAAGCTTTGCCGTCCTAACTAAAAACTAATCTTTATTTCACCCTTTAGTGACTGCAGTCATAAATATGCTCACTCCTACCAGTGTAGAGTGGATTAATGGTTATTGGAGATTGGGGCTTCCAACTGAGTCTGGGAAACCTTAACCTTTGGAGGACAACTTGAAGGCATTTACCCCTTGTCAGCTATAATCCCTAGGTCCATTTTTGACATTTACCTGAGTGTTAAAGAGGAGGCAGAGCAGGGGTTGGGAAATAAAGTGCCAGAGATTCCGTTTGGCTATTAATCACCAGCTGTTAGATTGACTGCTGTACCTCACGCTGACTGCTCTGGCCATCAGAGTCACCAAAAGACCTGGACCTACTGCTCCATCTAGAACCCATGTTAACTCTTCCTGGGGAGGCATTCCACTGCCTGCCTTTAACCACAAAACAAACCCGTCACCGTTGAGTCGATTCCGACTCACAGCGACCCTATAGGACAGAGTAGAACTGCCCTACAGGGTTTCCAAGGCTGTAAATTTCTACAGAAGCAGACTGCCACAACTTTCTCCCATGGAGCCACTGGTGGGTTCCAACCGACGACCTCTCGGTTAACAGCTGACCACTTTAACCACTGTGCAACCAGGGCTCCTTGCCTGCCTTTAAGGAGGGGCTTATTGCATTGTTTAACTCGTCTTTCATTATTGCTCCAACTTTGCTGTACTGATGGAACAAACATTTGAGGAATATGTCCAACTCTTTTGCAAGATCTAATTAAGGAGAATAAAAGAGCTAAAAAGGAACAGTGTAGAATTTGTTATTAAAGGATCATCAACAATATCCAAGGCAGCAGCAGACAGATGGCTGACAAACAGTAACGAAGCTGTAAAGTAGTATTTCTCAAAGTGTGGTTCTTGGCACCACCTGATCACAATAACCACCTGGGAGTGCTAAGTTAGAATCTTGGGGATGGGTGCCAGGTTTCTGAACTTTGACAAGCACTTCAAACTCTTATGTGCCCAGAAGTGTGAGACCCACAGCTGTAATGTTGGTGTGTTTTAATGTGCTGCCTCTTTCACTTTCTGTGCTGGAATTTTAATTTTCTTGGACCTGATGGCAAGAATTACCTTTTGTTTACCCACTAGCCACATTCCTCTTTCTCTTTAGTAATGGAGCCTAATTTTCACTTGAGCTCCTTGCTGCCCAATTAGCATTTCCCAGCCTCCCTTATACCTAGATGCTTTTGTGTTGGGACTACAATGTCTTCCTTAAAGGGTGGGACATTCTCCATTCCACTGCCTAGAATGTGCCTTTGTTAGTCTATGTCCTGGACCACAAGGACAATATTGATACCTGAGACTGATGTGTCAGAGAGCTTGAAGGGGCCTGAGTCCCTGGTGATTTCATGAAACCATATTGGTTCTGGTCTGCCTACATCTGGACCTCTTTTACATGAGAGAATGAAACTTTGTGTGTTTAATCCACTACTGGGAGTGGGGTGGAGAGTCACTGTAATTCATAGCTGAATGAGATTAAAAACTGGTACAGACCCAATTCAGGAGGATGGTGTATATTTTCACTTCATGCTAAATCTTCACATTTCAGATGACCCCAACTTTCCCTGAGTGTTATGACTGACTGTGAGGATGAAAGCTGTGATTTTGTTAAGTTCCTGTGGACTCAGGTGTTACGGGGGTACTTCCGGTCTTGCTTAGAATTTCAGAAACACATGTGTGCCTCTGGCTGTTGTCCACAAAAGGAAAATAGTTTTGCAATGGCCAACTGGCCAAGAGGGTCCTAGGGAGGGGGGCAGCCCCAAGGACAGCAATGCATGCAAGAAATCTAGATTACCTGTTAAAGCAATTGATCATTTAGTGGTGTCCTCCAGGCTCAATGAAGTTAATCTTTATCAGACTTAAGGCTAGGACTGTTACATATGGATGAAATGCAGCGTCTTGAAGACATTCAAAGCTTACTCAAAGTGCTCCATTTACCTTGAGGAAGAAAAAATTATATTCTTTTCCTTCCATTACTGTTTTTTACTTCTTCTCTTTCCAAATCTGATGCCGTTAAGTCATTATGTTTGTGTAGGGATAAGATCTCCAGCTCTTACTGTCATGACTCTTAAGACAAGATGATGTGCAAATTCAGCAAGCACAGGAATATTCTCCATTTCCTTCACTGATATTTGCTCAGTTATTGAAGTCATTTATTAGAGGCCTTTTACCCCTTTTCTCCTTCATTCTGCTATAAATGCAGTTACAACCTTTACCACAGTTACCTTTGCTGGTACATTGATTAGTGGGATGGTGACTGATTTACTTGCACAAATAATTTGTTATTAAATTTCTCATTCCACCATCTAGTGTTACCCTGTTTATATCAGAGAAGGGGTTCCCAAAATGTGGTCTATCCACCAGCAGCATCGGCGTCATCTGAGAGCTTATTGTTGTTGTTGTTAGGTGCCCTCGAGACAGTTCCAACTCATAGTGACCCTGTGTATAACAGAACAAAACACTGCCCGATCCTGAGCCATCCTCACAATCGTTATGCTTGAGCCACTGTGTCAATCCATCTTGTTAAGGGTCTTTCTCTTTTTTGCTGACCCTTTACTTTACCAGCATGATGTTCCTCTCCAATGACTGATCCCTCCTGATAACATGTCCAAAGTACATGAGATGAAGTCTTGCCATCCTTGTCTCTAAGGAGCATTCTGCCTGTACTTCCAAGACAGATTTCTTTGTTCTTCTGGTAGTCCATGGTATGTTCAATATTCTTCGCCCACACCGTAATTCAAAGGCATCAATTCTTCTTTGGTCTTCCTTATTCATTGTCCAGCTTTCGCATGCATATGAGGTGATTGAAAATACCATGGCTTGAGTCAGGCACACCTTAGTCCTCAAGGGGACATCTTTGCTTTTCAACACTTCAAAGATGTTTTTTGCAGCAGATTTGCCAATGCAATGCATCATTTGATTTCTTGACTGCTGCTTCCACGGGTGTTGATTGTGGATCCAAGTAAAATGAAAGCCTTGATAACGTCAATATTTTCTCCATTTATCATGATGTTGCTTATTATTTCAGTTGTGAGGATTTTTGTTTTCCTTATGTTAAGATGTAATTCATATTGAACTTACCAGAAATGCAAATTATTGGACCCAACCTCAGACCTCGTGAATCAGAAACTTTGGAGATGAAGTCCAGCAATTTGTATGTTAACAAGTCTTCCAGGTGAATCTGATGCCCATTCAAATTTAGAACCACTGTTCTAGAGTGAGTCTATTCACATCATCAAATCAATTTTAAAAAAGTTAATATTCTTTAATGCTTCCACACAACTAAAATCTTGGAGAGACTCTTGCTTGTTGGCTCTTGAGTATTTATTTATAATTTAATTACATTACTTTTATCTCATTTATCTTCAGTCTACAGAAAACTGTGCCAGGCAATAAGATTACTCAACTTGTGCTCAGATAGCAATAATAATAATACTAATAATACCTAAAATTATATAGCATTTTTTTTGTCTTCAAAGTGCTGATGCATATAATACCTCATTTGATTATGCAGTTGATTCAAATATACCATCTGAGTCAATACGATTTGATTGCAGAAAAGGAATAATAAACATAATTTTTTTCAAGCTCATGTCTTACTCTTTTTCTTTGTCTCTGATATCTCTGGGGTTCTGGAATTAAAACTTTACTTGGTAAAATAAATGCTGAATGAATAAACACCTAAATGAATGATATTTAAGTGTGATTTGCTAATGAATTGGGTGGGTGATATATGGAGTTTTAGGCCAAATCCATGTACATAGAGAGAGAACTCTATGAAAAATAGTTTAATTTTCTAACTATAATTTGACATCAAGACTTCGACAAAAAGGTTAATATTCACTGACTTAGAGATTCACTGCAGAGATGGACATATTGACTTTATCTTAATAGAAAATATGAACATGAGATAGCTATTTTGTCATACTCTTGAGGCCAATATTCTATTTGTGTTATTATTAAGTATTAATATATAGGAGAATACTATACATATGTGTGTGTATGATTAAATGTGAGAAATATATGTGTTTGTATATATATATATATCATATAGGAATTGATTTAAATGGTTCTTACTTAAATTCATTTGTATACCTATAATATAAATTAGAATATTATGCTCCATTACTTTACTAAATAAAGCTTAAATAGTATTTTAAAAAATATACTAAAAACAAAAATTAAAAGTAGTATTAAAAGATGGGGAAAAATAAAACAAAGCAGAGATCTCTAAATAAACTAGCACCTAGCTAAGTGCTAAGTTTTTTAGAGGCATTACCCAAGTACTCTTACTAATATTACAGGATAACCATTCTACCCAAATATTTTAGAATTTGATAATAATTTCTTTTAGCTCAGAGACTTTTAAAAAACAACCTCAATATTAAGACTCTTAATCTTTTAGCAAGCCTTCCAAAAACAGCAAATTCCAAACCACAGTGTTTTGAGGCAAAGTTCTGATAAAGAATTTGGAGTACTTTCAATGAGAATAACTTAAAATTAAATTTCCTTGAGTGTGCTTTAGTGGAAGAGATTCATGCTTTGGAATTTGAAAACTAAGCTCAAGTTCCACCTCTGTAATTTATTAGCTATAAGGCCAAGTTATTTAACCCATAAGCCTCAGTTTCCTCATCTGTAAGTTGGGTGCGATAATACTTGCCTCATAGAGTTTTTTGTTAGTGTCCAACCAAAACTATATGTGTTGATCGTCTAGCCTAGTGTTATGGATTGAATTGTGTCCCCCCAAAATGTGTGTCAACTTGCCAAGCCATGACTCCCAGTATTGTGTTAACTGTCCACTATTTTGTGATCTGATGTGATTATCATATGTGTTGTAAATCCTAACCTCTATGAAGTTAATGAAGCAGGATTAGAAGCAGTTATGTCAATGAGGCAGGACTCAATGTACAGGATTAGTTATATCATGAGTCAAACTCTTTTGAGATATAAAAGAGAGAAGCGAGCAGAGAGGAGAGGGATCTCATACCACCAAGAAAGAAGAGACAGGAGAAGAGTGCATCCTTTGGTCCTGGGGTCCCTGCACTGAGAAACTCCTAGACCTGAGGGAAGATTGACGATGAGGACCTTCCCCCAGAGCCAACAGAAAGAGAAAGCCTTCCCCTGGAGCTGGCACCCTGAATTCAGACTTCTAGCCTCCTGGACAGTGAGAGAATACTTTTCTCTTTGTTAATTGTGGTATTTCTGTTATATTAGCACTAGATAACTAAGACACCTAGTGACTGGCAAATAGAAAAGTCCTCAGTACACAATACCAAAAACCAAAACCATTGCCGTTGAGTTGATTCCAACTCATTAATCCTACAGGACAGAGTAGAACTGCTCCATAGGGTTTCCAAGGAGCTGTTGGTGGATCCGAACTGCCAACGTTTTGGTTAGCAGCCAGAGCTCTTAACCACTGCACCACAGGGCTCCCAATACACAATAGTTCTTATTATTACGAAAAAAAGAAATGAGAATCCACAAGCAATACTTTATAACACATAAAAAGCTACATAAATGTTGATTGATATATTAGTTTTTGCCAGAAACAAAGTGAAACATAAGTGTAATTGGGTTGTCACTTTGTAAACACACATTTGAAGAAGTTCAAACCAATTGGATTACATGACTTAATTCAGTTAATACAGCTAAAAACTAACACAAAACCTGTGGAAATACCAAGGACTTCTACCAACACAGTTCCCTAGCAATTAAAAGTAAAAGCTGAGGTTGAGTTCTGGTATGCTAAAAGACAAAGAATTAGAAAAAAAATTTATAGTTGTTCTGTACAGATGCAACCATCGTAGGCCTAACTATATAGTACACGCTAGCAGCAATGAGATGTGAGGTGAACAATGCTCAGACAATGAGTGCTGGAGAGAGACTGAGGATCTATGAAATGGCAGGAGGCTACAGCAGGGTATGCCTACACACCACTTCATTCTCGTGGCTTCAGTGTTTGTGCTCAGTGCTTGGCAATTAGAAGTTTTGCTTTTTGGAACTTTCTTTCTTCCCAAATATTTTCAATCCACGGTTGGTTGATTCCACTGATGCGCAACCCTCGGATACAGAGGGCTGACTCTACACAGTATGTACGTCATCTAAATGATATCACAAATAAACTTAAAATGAAGAATTCAGAATTTCTAATTGCTTGTAAGGTACTCAATTTTCATAGAGTTATAAGCACAAGAGATTATGTAAGACAGTGAATCTTTAAGTGTGGTCCATCAACCCCTGGGGATGCCCAAAATCCCTTCAGAAGATCCATGAATTCAAAGTGATTTTCATAATACAAAAATTTTATTTGCCTTTTTTACTATGTTGACGTTTGTACCAGGGCTTCGAACTGATTCTTCCTGGTTCAGTCATGGCTGACAAAGTGAAACCGGAACAGACTCAAATTGGTACAATTTGGGTGATCCCAAAGGATAACTGGACCAGGAAAAATTGCAAGTTGAAGCCCTGGAATGGGAGAATCAGAAGTGGTGCAATGAACCTGATATGTAAGACTGGATTATTGGTGGGACTGTGGAGTGTGACACACATTCAAAATGGTGTGGTCAGCCACCATCTTTGAGCACGGCACCAGTTTCTATCTCTGCTCAAAATCTGAAGGGCAAGAGATTTGGTTGCTATGTAACATGTACGCTACCCTTTCTTCTAAGGGAGATTAAGTTTCTAGCAGGGCTTCAGCCTGTAATTTTTCCAATTCTGGTTATTGTTTGGGTTCACCCAAATTTAAAAAATTTTGGATCTGTTCCAGTTTCACTTCCTCCGCCATGACTAAACCAGGAAGAACTGGTTCAAAGCCCTGATCTGTACTGTGATGTGAAAAAGAAATAATAGATAAAATTGCTGGTGCCTTAGTCAGAATCAAGACAACGGCACCAAACTGAACTAGTAGTCATTGTATTTTTCAATGCTATGCACTCACAGTTTTTAAAAAAATTTCCAATTGCACTTAAGAAAGTCTTTGATGAAGCAATAAAAAGTGTTAATTTTATTAAATTATAACCATGAATACATATCTTTTTAGTATTTTATATGACAAAATGGGAAGTTCTTGTGTATGCTAAAGTATAATAGTTGTCTTGGGGAAAAGCACTTGTGCAGTTGAGTTACACGCTAAACTAGCCATTTTTCACACAACATCATTTTACTTGAAAGAATGACTGACATTATTCAGAGTTAGATATTTGGCAGAAATTTTCTTGACAGTGTATGAAGTGAACTTGACACTTCAAGGAAAACAACTGACAGTATTTATTGTCAATGATAAAATTTGAGCTTTCAGGTGAGAAATAGAATTTTGGAAAACCGGTATTCTCCACCATTAACTTGACTTAAACACTTTTCTAATGATGTTGGTGGTGTTATTATTGGGTGATTTTTAAAAATATTGTTTTAATATGTGTCAATATTTAGAAGATTTGCATAATTCAGTGAACCAATATTTTCCAAATACCAATGTTTGATGATACAAAACCATGCATGGTAAAGAAGTCATTAAAAATGCAAGATAGACCAATGGATTTTAGTGTAACAGAACATAAAAAGTTAATTAATATGATTTTAGGAAACTACCACTTGTTGGATTTTGGTGTTGTATCAAAAGAGAATATCTAAAATTATCTGAAATGACTACTAAAATACTTTTCTGTTTTCTAACTACATGTCTGTTTGCATCTGGATTTTCTTCATATGCTTCAGCTAGAGCAACATATCGCAACAGATTGAACGCAGAAGCAGTCCAGTTGTTTTCTACCAAGCTAGGCGTTAAAATGATTTGAAAAAAAATGTTCAGCAATGCCACAATTCTCATTAATTTTTGTTTATTTTGAATAATGTAGTTATTTTTATAAAAATATTATTTATGTTAACATATAATGGGTTTATTATTTTAAAATTAATTACTACATAAATAGTTTTGAAATATCTGCCTTTTCACTTCTAGTAAGGTAAATATCAATAGGTATAGTCCATATAAGTAAAATCTCTTGGGACTACTCAATATGTTTTTAAGAGTATAAAATATTCCTCAGCCAAAGGAGTGAGAACTACTAGAGAAGAAAATGACTGCTGGTAACATCTTGATCTCTCAATCATACTCTCATAAGAAGACCCCAACATTCTTGGCCAAGTGTCATATTTTGGCATGAAAAGACAAGATTAACACTGCTGTGTTGAATATCACTGGAGATCCCTGCGGGGTGGTGGAGGGGACCACTAATTGTCTTCCTGCAGATTCTCAGGCAGTGACTCTCCTTAACAAACAAGTCCCTCTGGTAAACTCCCCAGGGCATTTATTCTCTGAAGGCCAAAATACTTCCAGTACTAGACCATGAGGTACTTTGATTTTTGTGATACCCCCAGGATGTAAAAAAAAAATCTCAAGGGATGATTATAAAAAAAAGTAGTGCAAATAAGTTTAGTTTTCTTTAATTTTAAAAGGCTTACAAATATTGAACTTTATATATACATGTATACACACACACACATACATATACACATACACTAAATATGATGTCTAAAATTTACTAGCTGAGGGATATGGACATGAAAACACTAAAAGGCATCACATAGCTGTAGGGACAATGCTTATGATATGAACTAATATAATCATTACTGGAACTCACCTGTTACACTTTTCCTTCAACTCTAGCCACTTTATTCTTTTGTTTTTTTCTCTTTGCTCATAGTGAGGTTCTAGCTCAGTACCCTTATTGTAATTGACTCCCCCAGGCTCTGTCCATTTTTATTAAGCACCAAAATGTCAGCTAGTTAGCCAAAAGATGTTACTGAACTCTGCATGGTGCACTGCACACGGTCGTTTTTAAAGGTATACATGCACAGGGGAGGCTTCTCTTCCCTTCATTTCCTACAGATGCCGGAATTTCCTCTTAGAACACAATCCCTTCAGTTTAAGGCTGAAAACATGGAGGAACCCAAATACTCTTAAAGTGGTAACACAGCATTTATACCTTACTGTAAATGAAGAAATCCAGAGTCTGATTAATAAGGATCTGGAAGGAGAGGCTGGAAAGCAGTAATTTCAAGGTGATTCAGAGACAGAGTCTCCCTCTGTAGGGAAGGAAGATGGCAGGATGCGAGGACCAGAGACATCAAGTTTAATTCCCCTGGGAATTACTATAGTGCCAAGAGCGTGAAGGATGGTGCCAGCTAGACATGAGTTTGAATCCTTCTTCCCCCACTCACTTACCAGCTGGGTGACTTGAGGTCATCTTCTTAATCTTGTTGAGCATCAACGTCCTCATCTAGTAAATGAGGACACTCATATCTACCTTATAGGGCTGAGTGAAGATTCAATGACAGGAACCCTGTGACATGCCTGGAACACAGTAGGTATCCAATAAGTGCCTATTCTCTTTTTCTGGTTTAGAAGTTTTCACACATATTTTGACATTTGTTATCTTTTGATTGGGCAAACAGACCCATTTTTCAGGAAACTACTGGACGTCTTCTAACTTCTTTTCTACACACACCCCTATGAATTTACCTATCTTAAAACTTTTCATAGTATCTAACACAGAATACTACAAAAAACTTTATTTTGTAAAAAGAAATCAAAGAATAGACTGTTCATTCTATTTTCCTGGTCTTCACGGTCAGTTGTGTCTTCCAGAAATTCCAAGAAGTTAGTGAGGCCTGACCTTCCTCTTTTTTTTCTTTTCTTTTTGTAAAGCATGCCAGCAATCTTTAATCATGCTGTGATTTTCTGAATGCCACTCAGGTTAGTTTCTGAAACAGCTTCAAACAAAGATTTAATCCATAGATGCATAAATAGCCAATCTGTACTTTCCAGAGTCCTAGCTCATCTTATTATTTTTTTTAGTATGTTGTAAGTTTTCTTCTTATTTTTATTTCTATATTCACTTCTAGAGAGAAGCATTTCCTTTTGTTATAGATTTTAATAAAAAGTAGGCCCTAATTACAGTATATATATATATATATATATATTTCTGGTACTTACTCTTGATTGGGATGACTAACATGCAAAGTTTTTATAACATTTTCTTTTTTAGATATTAAAAAAACTAGATATATAAAAAGGGAGGAGTTAGTCTATTAGCTGCTTCCCAGGTCACATAGTTTTCATCTGATAAAAACTAATTTGATCAAAAGAGTTTACTGCTCAAAATGAGAAGCTTTGGAAAGCAAGGAGGTTAGTAAATGAGAAAATAGACTAACAAGAGTTAGGACCAAAAACATTAAATGATGTAAATATTAATAGAGATCATACTGTTGATATATTTTTCTACATTTGAAAATTAGCCATTAAGTCACTCTGATAAAAGATACGGATAGTTAAGAGAGTTAGAATCTGAGACAAATAGATACATGTGCAAATAGACACATCGAAGACAAAAACATTCAACAACCAATGACCAAAAAGTCTAGAGGAAGGAATCTTAGCAGAAATCTGAGTAGACCTTTGAAAAACAAAGCATGCGTGAGATTGTTTCCTTGTTGTGGACATTTCTTTACCATACCTGATTTGATGTGGCTCTGATGATACCTGGAGCGGTGGTGAAGAAAGACAAGGGTCAAAGGAACAGTCTTGGGATCAGTATTATTGTTAATTGAGCTGTTTAATAAATACAGCAATCCCACAGGGACACAATAGAAGGTCCCGGTTAGAATGGGAAAAAAATGTAGAACAAAACTCAAATTCATAAAAAAGACAAGACTTACTAGACTGATAGAGACTAGAGGAACTCCCAAGACTATCACCCTCAGATACTCTTTCAACCTGGAACTGAAGCCACTTTTGGAGGTCACCTTTCAGCTAAATAATATATTGGCCTATAAAATAACAATACCTGTGAGGAATGTGCTTCTTTAAACAATCAACTATAAGGGACAAAGTGGCCAACGTTTACACAAAAGCAAGGATGAGAAGGCAAGGAGGAACTGGGAAACTGGATGGATGGAAACGGGGCAGGTAGGGTGGAGATGGCAAGAGTGCTAACGTATTCTGGGGATTGTAACCAATGTCACGGAACAATTTGTGTATGAATTATTGAATGGGATCTAATTTGCTATGTAAACTTTCACCTAAAACACAATAACATATTCAAAAAAAAAAAAAAAAAACTAGAGCAATCTCAGAGATTTATGGGAAGTAAAAATTGGCAAACATATCACTTACTTGAGCTTCAGTTTTTTGAATTGTTTTCTTTCCTTTGTTGGCAAACAAATCAGGATTCTCTCATTTGATGAAATGATATTTCCAAGGGGAAACTCTTTATTGTTGAGATCCAGGAATAGCTCGTCCATTTTGCATTACATACTCCTCCTTTACAGAGTAATGAACAGATGAAAACGCTGAAATTACTTTTTGAAGTGAACTGAAGATGTGACATGTGATGAGGCAAAAGCCGCAGTGAAGATGACAACGTAACCAACTGTATCTGGTGCCTGATGTGGTAGGCCTGTTGGCATTTCCTTCTACCTTGGATTTCTGCTTTAGAGATTTACTTTCCTTCTTTTCGAATTGGCAGTGCATGCAGTAGAAATCCTTAAGCCTTCCTCTCTCTATTTTTTATTTTTGCCAATTGTGTTCTAACTTCACCTTGAGAGAAATAAGTCTGACACCTTTGAAGTGGGTTAGTCAGAAAGGGTTGAGGGAATGTCAACGTCTTCTGTTATTTGTTGAATTTCATACAAGTTTCCTTCTTCATCCCGCCCAATGTGCTGTTTGCAAAATGAACAGCAAATCTCCCTCCATCACTTACATAACTCAAGCATTGTACCACTTTATTTCTTCTCTTTAGCCAAGCAAAACAAAACGACAAACAAACCCATTGCCACTGAGTCAATTCCGACTCATAGTGACCCTGTAGGACAGAGTAGAGCTACCCCATAGGATTTCCAAGTCTGTAACCTTTAGGGAAGCAGACTGCCACATCTTTCTCCAAGGAGTGGCTGGTGGGTTTAAACCACTGACTTCAGGTTAGCAGCCGACTGCTTTAACAACTGCGCCACCAAGGCTCCTTTCTTTTCATCTAGGTAACTGAAAATGATGATCTGGTTGAGATCAGAATCACTGCTGATCAGTACTTGGCCTCCTGCAAAGGTCCATGCAAGCACGCAGACTTTTTTAAGACGCCACTGAGCAGATACCAGATAGAATGCCCTCTCGCCTAACCTTCTCACTACCGAAAAACTTAGTAACTTGGCATTGTTCAGCCAGTCGTTCAAGCAAGTAGTGTGGAATTCTACCTGTTCCTTAAGGTAGAGTATCTGCTAAGCTGCCACAGACTGTTAGACATTCATAGCTCTTTTGACGTGTGAAGAGCTCATGGCCAGGAGGCTAAGGCGAACGCAAACCCTGAGTGGAAAGCCTTGTAACTTCCTGTCTTTGTCTGAAATCAGGCACAAATGAAGCCAGTGTGCAAAACAGAGTTCAGCAAATATATTCCTCTTTTTGGTGGCTTTTTTTAAATGCTAATTTTTTCACCTTTATCGGTGGAAAGATGCCCTGAAAACAGATCAGAAACACATGGAGCTGAAAGATTTAAAGTAACTGTGCCACATAGTTTCGTAAATGATAACATAAAGATTTTTTAAAACATTGGTTGTAATTTCTATTAGGTGTCACAACTCAGTGAACCATTAAAAGTGAACCGGCTCACTGAACCGAGCTGAACTGAACAGATGGAATTCCACCCTTGCTATGCTTGAAGGGCTCCATGAACAATACAAAGTCTTCTTTTAAGTCCCCTCCTCTGAGCTGCTTACCTTACTAATGCAAAAGTGTGTGTGTGTGTGTGTGTGTGTGTGTGTGTGTGTGTGTATGGTGGGGGCGCTCAGGATAGAATCACAGCCCCCTCAGCTCTTTTTTGGGTTGTACGGTGCTGTTGTTCAAGCAGAATGGAAGGCAGTCTATTTTGAAATCCTTAGGGCCACCTTCATCATTTCCAAAGTTCCAGTGTTATTTTCCATTTATTCCCAAATGTATGTTAGAAGTAGAATGTTTTGTTCACTCTTAATTCTACCCTGGGTTATAATTCACTTTAATCCTTCCAGATTCACCTTGAAAGATTTTTGTTGTTGTTGTTGTTAATGGGCCTGAGGAACATGGACTATTGTTATTCTCTTTACCTATCTTTAGTTTGTTATTTAATTTTCTTTTCTTTTTTCAAAGTGTAGATAAATGTCAAATGAGACGGGCAATTTCAGTACTTTCTTGGCTTCTAAAATCCCAAGAGCAGACAGAAAGTGAAATGATGAAATTATTGACATGCGTTATTTACTTTTTTCCCTTTCTTTTCTATAATCATTTATTTTTAATATTGAGAAAAGTAGAACAGAAAGAAAAGTGCAAAGATGAACATAGCAAACACGTGTGTATCCTCCACCCAAGATTGACTATGGTTAGCATTTGTCATATTTGCTTCAGATTTTTTCATTTTCTTTTAAGACAGAAATAAAATATTAGAACTTAAAGTGGAGACTCATTTGACCCCTACCTCCATTCGTACATTTTTATACTTTTATGTATGTACATACACTCAGGTACATATATCCATCAGCAGTAAACAGTTAAATTTTGAGCATTAAAAATATATGTTAGTGTTCTCATATGGTATATATAATTCTTCAACTTGATTTATTTACTCAGTATTCACTAGGATCAGATTGTTGTGATCCCTAGGGTTTTCATTCTTTTTTAAAAATTTATTTTATTTTTGTTGCTGTTGAAAATAGACATAGCAGAACATACACCCAGTCAACAATTTCTACTTGTACAATTCAGTGACATTGATAACACTCTTCAGATTGTACAACCATTCTTACCCAAACTGTCCCTCCTCCATTAAAATAAACTCACTGCTGTCTAAGTTTCCTACCTAGCCTTTCAAGTTGCTGTTATCAGTTTGCTCCTATATAGGTAGTTCTTAAAAGAGCACAATCCTCAAGGCAGACACTCTTTAATAATCAAACTAAACTATTGTTTGGTTTAAATGAGACTTCAGGGGATAGTTTGGATGTAAAGTTTAAAGATTATCTCAGGGCAATAGTTTTGGGCTTCATCCAGCTTCGATGGTTCCAGAAAATCTGGATTCTGAGAGAATTTGAAAATTTGTTTTGCATTTTCCCACTTTTGGTCAGGGAGATAATCTTAGAGGATCAGGAGCTCAAAGGCTGCTTGTAGCCAATTAATTAATTAATTCAATAAACATTCATGAGGGCTAATTCATGCCAGGTGCTACACTGGGCATTGTGTGGGATCTAAAATGGGATGAAGCTCAAGTCTCTGCTTTCAAGGAGATTATAATTTAGTAAGAGAGATAAAACAGACATAGATAATTATGCTTTTGAAAATAATACCATTGGTAATGTTTGATTTCTATATTACACCCTCCTGCTCACCTTCCTCTTTTGACTCATGACTGGTGCCCTGGTCTGGTGGCATGTAACCAAACTGCTTCAGTTTTGGGGTTTTGTGGGTATGCTTAGTCTCCAGGCACACGTCTTAGTAAAGCTCTACACAGCTATTGTTTCTTTGAAAATCTGGCCATTTTTTCAAAGAATGTTCTAACAGGGTTTGGGAAACAAGGGGCTGGAGATGGTCAGAGGGGCCAGGATTTGAAATTTGATTAGGCACAAAGGGTACTGGCAGGTGGATCATTGATTAATTCCAGAGAGGTCAGCTGAGGGAGAGATTAGCAAGTAAGAGGTGCAGAGTCCATGGAGACGGATACTGAGGTTAGGATTCCAGAACACACAAGGTCAGGGAGTGAAAAAGAAGTTTTAGGCAACATGGGGTCAAGAGTCCAGGTCAAAACCCCTCAACAACAAGAGATTAGGAGCCATTCAAAAGGTGAATAATAGGCATAGGGTGTAAACCGAAAGTACGTGTCTGATGCTGAGTGAAAACACTCTGGGCCTGTGGCGCAGCCTTTCACATAGCTCTGAGTTAAAACCATGTCTGTCTGAGTCCACAGGGGGACAGGTTTTGGATTAGGTGAAGGATAGGGCAGAGAATTATGTAGTCCTGCAGAGCATTACAATATGGTCAGAGCTTATATATTCCTTGTTGCTGCTGTTGTTGTTGTTAGTTGCCGTCAAGTCAATTCTGACTCATGGTGACCCCGTGTGTGCAGAGTAGAACTGCTCCGTACAGTTTTCAAGATTGTGACGTTGTGGAAGCAGATCGCCGGGCCTGTCTTCTGATGTCTCTGTGGGTGGTTCCAATTGCCAACCTTTTGGCTAGTAATTGAGCGCTTAACCGTTTGTGCCACCCAGGGGTTTATACATTCCTTATGGGTTCACTTTCAGGCAGTAAAATATAGCACTGAAGCTTAGTCTTTAGCACTTGTAGATTTGAGCTTGAGTCCATGTTCTGCTACTTATTTGCTGTGTGAACTTGTGTGTGGTAATTAATCTTTCAAAGACATGATTTCTTCAAGTATAAAGTGAGGATGACAATACTTATCTCAGTGCAAACTACTCCACATTTAAAAATAATAGATGCAAAATCATTAGTTGTAGACATTATCATCATCATCATCATCATTATCAAAAACCTAGATTTTTTTAATTTAAGAACTTTACTCAACCTTTTATGCCCTTCAGAATGCAATCATTACATCTACAAAGTTAAGGTCTTGGCGATTCTCATCTGATTTTTGCATTTCTTTCCCCAGTGACTCAATCTTCTTCCAAAAGCTCTTTGCTTGTTTTGATTATTAGGCCTGATAAACAGCAATAACAAAAATTTTTGAGGAAATATATTTTAAAATTATATAAATTTTTTTCTAAGCTTATACTAAGAGGTGTCCATCTAGTAAAATGCATTGATTAGTCAATCTAAATCCTTCTCTATCATATTCTAAGTATGATTCACCATTGGGCAGACATTTAAATTGTCATCATCCCCAAAACACACAAAAATGAGTTCCTATATGGCTTGGAAATCAAGTTTCTAAGGTATTTCTTAGTGCTTGTGTGTGCTCAAGACTTAAACCCAGTGGGTGCTAAACTATGGAATAGTCCAGAATGTATTTTAATTTCTATTTTAGCTATTTTCCATGTGTTGCTATTGAAGAAAACATCCATAAATGGAGACTCCTGAAGCAGAAAGTAATGGATGCCATTTTAAAGGAAAAAGAGAATCGGTTTTCTTCCCACTCCACATTGGGCTTTCATATCACTTTATTCAAATTATTTAAATAACATTAAGTAAAGATCAGGATCTTTGCGTTTTAGCCTACCACAGAATTTGGATTGTCATAGACTCTTGGTAAATGTTTTCAGATGTATTTTTCTCTTTTTCCACCACATATCCTTGCTATTCTGATTCTTGATGCTTATTCTCTCCCATTGCCTGATCATCAATCAGCAGTATTTTTATCCATTTCTAACCTCTAACTCTTTCGTGTTTCCCGTACGTTGGTGTCACTTGGAGTGTGGGATTCAAAGTGGCTGATGGGAGACAGGAAGCCATTATCTTAAAAGCCACCATCAGACTATGGCTGGCTTCACAATTAGACAAAAAGTTATTCATCTGTAGATTATCTTTAGCAAGCTCAGAATTTTATGGTTTTATATGGGGGAAACAGCACTGTAGGGGCCTGGTCACATGCACATTCTCTCAGTGCTTGGAGTTAGCAATGCTACTGTAGTTGTTGATTCTCCCTACCCCTACGGGCTTTGGGCAAGAGAGCAGAGTAGTGAGAAGCTTTATGCCTACATTCAGGTTTGGTGCAGCCTTCAGAGGACCTAAAAGTGAACGAGGTCTAGGAAGAAGATTTGTACTATGCTCAAACAACATTCTACCACTCAAAGTTCCTTCCCCAATGTACCTTACGGATCTACCATACCTTTGCCCATGCTGTTCCTTCTGGAATACCCATCTCTAATCTCTCATTTCCTTCCTTCAAGCTTATATGTTGCCTCCTTTTGTGACACTGTCTCAGATACCGATTTGCTCCAGCACTGAACAAATTTAAACACACTTTTCTCTGTACTTCCATAGCAGTTATTTATGAATCTTTCTCCTCCATTCATCCGTGAACTTCTTCACAGGAGGTTCTAGCTAATCTTATTCATCTTTGGTAGGCAGAGTAAGTTA
Source organism: Dugong dugon (assembly GCA_030035585.1). NCBI lineage: Eukaryota > Metazoa > Chordata > Mammalia > Sirenia > Dugongidae > Dugong > Dugong dugon. The sequence continues at coordinate 69,382,523 of CM057466.1, forward strand.
GTCGTTAAGAATATGGACTCTGGAATTGGAAAGTCTGGGTAAAACTTTAGCTTCCTCCACTTACCAGCTGTAGAATCTTGGAAAAGGTGTTTGACCTCTCCGAGCCTTGGTTTTATCATCTGTAAAATGACTATTTGTTATCCTATAGGGTTGCTTTGGAAACCCTGGTGGCGTAGTTATTAAGTGCTACAGCTGCTAACTAAAAGGCTGGCAGTTGGAATCCACCAAGCACTCCTTGGAAATCCTATGCGGCAGTTCTACTCTGTCCTATAGGGTCACTATGAGTTGGAATTGACTCGACTGCAACGGGTTTGGTTTTTTTTTTTTTTTCTAGGGTTGCTTCGAGAATCAAAAGAAAAATTCACATAAAGCACTTGGCACACGGTAAATCCTCAATGGTCACGAGCCATGATTGATTATACAGTTTTTGTACCCTTCGTGCTTAGCACAGTGTCTGGCTCATACCAGGGTCTCAGCGCATGTTTCATTTTATTTAGTTTGTGTCATTCTTAACCCACAAGACAAAACACATATGGCTTTAAGAGGCAGCTTATATATTTATTTCACTGTAGTATGATGAGTTAGGATATGTGTTATAGAACAGAATTGCGAACAGAACCACTACAACCTGAATTCATATCTAACATCGCCAAGCAGATTACCAAGATAAGAGATTGAGGAGTTACAGATCCTCAGTTCCCACTTTTGAATGGCTTCTCATTCATTGCAAGAATCTAGAAACATCCTTCAATGCTTTTGTAGCTGAGTTTCAATAGCCACAGAACAGATACTGTTGTGCTCACTTGTCTTCTCTAGGTGTAAAGAAAACAGAGCACAAAAACACTCATAACCAGTTTTATAATGTCCCCTTCTGCTTTTTCAGCAGGGAAACTGAGATACAAGGCTGACTTGATCAAGGTCACAGTCAGTGGCAGAACCCAATTAAAATTCATGTTCCCAGAGTCCTTTCCATGTCATTGCTTCACCTACTGACCCATGTTACTCTACAAAGAAGTACTTCTGATTAAGTGAACTTTCAGGTTTCAATAACACAAAACCCTGGCAAGGACTTTAGGTAATAATCTCATCTCTTATACTCCAGTTACTTTTTGGCAAAACCCCACTGTTTCATATATATGTTGACTTAATTGTCTTGTACAGCCTGACACAGAAGAAAGGGTATGTTTTCAACATTGCGCGAGAAGTCCAAGAACTTAATAAATTCCTCTGTTTGAAAAGGAGGGTAGAGGAAAATGGGGCCAAATGACTTTGTTATAGACTATATGGTCCATTGTCAGGGACTATGACACTTTTGGAGCCCTGGTGGCACAGTGGTTAAGACCTCAGCTGCTAAGCAAAAGGTTGACTGTTCAAATCCTCCGGCTGCTCCTTGGAAACCCTATGGGGAAGTTCTACTCTGTCCTGTAAGGTTGCTATGACCCTTTTGATTCACCACTGTGATCTCAGAGCCTAGTACACTACTTGCCACATGATATGACTTCAGTTAATATTGATGAATGAATGAATGAATATATGGAGCCTCAATATTTCAGAGGGCAGTAAAATAGCTTCCTCTTCCTCTTAGGGACTTGGTACAATATTCCCCTAATATTAAAATGGTGGATACTTTTCTTTATCAGCAATGCATTTTTAAAGAAATTTATAAATACGATTTATGTAAATGTAACAGGATGTTAAAATTTAAGTTTTGGCTGAGGTTTCATGATACAATAGCTGTTATACACCAAAGCGAGGTGCTGGATCCAGATGCACATTTTTTAAAATAACAGGTTAAGAGCTGGTTTCATGACTTTGGGGCTTGACTGTAGGAGAACACTGACCTTAGTGGAGGATATGAAAGTGATATGAGAAGGAAAAGGGAATGTATGTTTGAGGACCATTTCCCTGGGAAAGCTGCATTAAGAGCCTTCTTTTTCCTTGAAAGAGGAGGGCTGGGGCCGTGCTTGTCCTCACTCAAGCAGAGAAGGGAGAACTTTGAGGACTGCTCAGAGAGCTTACTATGCCTCCTCTGGGTTTGCGCCCAGAGTGGACTGAGTCTGACTCCAGCCCAGGAAATTGAAGAGCAGAAGAGACAGGCTGGAGAGCTGGTTTGGCAGCTGAGCAGAAGTGAGTCACTGCTGCATCCAGAAAATAGCTACCCTCCCTTGACAGTGGTGCAGGGAGGCAAAACTCCAGTGACCAGAGAGCCGCCTGATGCAGGAATGTGGGCATGAAGCCCTTTTATGTCCTGGCAAAGAAGCTGACTTGGAAGAGGCAATGGGACTCCAGTAGAGAAAAATCTCTGTAGAGTGAACCTACAGAGAACCAGGGGCCAAGGAGGGGGAGGCCAGCCCCAGAAGGAGCACAGCAGGAAGAACAAAGTGGCGATGTAGCTGGTGGGGGCCAGGAGAGGGAACTGCCAATGTACCTACAAAAACCTATTGGAGAGAAAGAGGCAGCTTAAATATTTCCAGGACCAGACAGCGCAGAGTCAGCTTATAACAATAGAAATCCACGCAGGAAATTTTCCTTCCCACCTTTCTCCTTTGGGCTTCCTGTGTTGCAGCTCAGGAGGGGTTAGATGTAGAGAGGATTTGATTCTAAATCTAATTCAGAATTCTCATTATTGCCAGAGATGGGCACATCAATTTGTGATTGTTTTGAATCTAAAGTGAACCTGCAACCGTCTTATTTCTAAACAGTAAACACTGAATACATTTTAAATGGGGCAGGGAGACCAAAATAAAATTACTTTTTGACTATATTTTGTAGGCTGAGCTTGGTCAAAACAGCAGATACATGTTTCTTTTGCTATCATTATGTAGGTCCTTTTGTAAGCCTGAACGGAGCTCTGACATTAAACAGGTACAGTTTAGGTGGCTTTTGAGAATCACCTCTTTGTACCCACGGGTGCTCTGCCTATTGATTAGGTGGCCCAGATCTGAGGACACAGGTATGGTTCATCAGGTCCTGCTCCCTGGAAGCCAGATTGGTAAGAACATGTCAGTCTGGTTAGAAAGAAGAAAGAAAGGGGTTGAAAGAGACCCAGAAATCATTCGATTATACTCACCTAATGTCTGCAATGCCTCTGCTACACGCTGAGGAAAACGTCAATCCACTGCTGATATGCCATACTTATTCTGTGTTTTAGAGCTATCCCAAACTGGATTCATGCTCACGGCTGCTGAAAAGCACTTCCTATAATGTGGTTCATTCCCATGTTTTATTCTTTCAAGACTTCCAGGTCATTTCTACCCTTTCGTCTCCCACTGGCCCCACCAGACTTCAGAGGTGACCTGGCAGTGGGGATATTACTATCTTGGTGAAGAAAGAATCAAATGAGACAGGAGAGGTAACACCTGGCACACACTGAGAGATGACATTGGCCATGGAAATGAAGAGGGATGAAGGGACAGGAGGTGATGTTTACTGAGCACGTACCCAGGGCCATGTGTTGTGCTAGGTGCTTTCACGTGACTGATGGGACTTATTGCCAACAGGCGCTCTGTTAAAGTCAGTTTTCCTGTACCCTTTGTGTATATAATGAGAAAATGAGAGTTGCTCTTTTTGCAACTCCCTACAGCTTCGTTTAAAACTACGTTTTAAATACATTTTTGAAGCTTGCTTGTGACTCCCCTCATTCCTTTTACTCTCCAGAATCTAATCCCCTATCAAAGCTGATAGTAGTTTTAAATAAGGAAATTGTTTTTGATTTCCATTACTACATTTTTATGAGACTACATTGACTTCTGTTACTAGAATTGAATTTCAGGATAGTGAACGTCATATGTTCTCCCTCAGCACTGTACACCTTTCCATTATAGTGCACGACAGTTGATCCCAATCAACTTGTTTTTAAACCCATTCCACATTTCCAATATTTTTATACTTCTATTACCGTTCACAAATATTCTCAGAAGTGTGTTCCAATCTGGTGATATTATGATAACTTTCCCCTAGGGGTTTATTAGCTTCCATGTTACAGTTTTCATTTCACCTACTTTCATTTCCTTGGACTAAGTCCAGAATAGCTCCTGGTCCTATTGATTGCTTCACAAGCTGTGTGAGGGAACATTTTTGCAGTGCACTCAGAGACTAGCATCCACCTGATTCCGTCCCTGTGATCTATCAGTCATTGTCAGGGGATTGAAATTGCATCACATTGACTACTTTTATTTCTCTAATGCCCTGACTTTTTGATTTCTGTTCATTGCTTAGCTTCCTGTTACAGGAAAACATGCCACCCACATTAACATCTGTTTTTATAGATTTGATTTTTTGTAGAAAGGCAGCCTTTCTACGTGACTTGATTTTAAAAAAAGAGTGGACAAAGAATCCCAACTTATAACTATGTTGCATTTATCAATGCTTTGACATGCCTCTGGAGGTTGGGCTGCCAGAAATCAGGCTATTACTTTCTAGAATAAAGTAATCTTTTAGGAAAGACCTCCTCCTAAGGAGATTCAAGCGTAAATTTCCAGTGGGGGAGAGGGAGATTCTGAGTATCACATGGTGCTTGTCATGCGAAGTATACAGCAGCCTAGTTATCTGGACATAACCTTGAGTCCTCAGGGTGAGGGATATGGATAAAGAAGAACAAGTAAAGGTAAATGAGCAATTTCTCTATCTTTGAGGGATAGTACCACCACCTGTCTGTCAGTTCGTCATACTTTGGTGACTTGTGTGTTGCGATGATGCTGGAAGTTATGCCACTGGTGTTTCAAATACCAGCAGGATCACCCTTAGTGGACAAGTTTCAATGGAGATTCCAGACTAAGATAGACTAGGAAGAAAAGCCTGGCAATTTACTTCCGAAAATTAGCCAACGAAAATCTTATGGATCACAACAGAATATTGTCTGATATAGCACGGAAAGATGGACCCTCTAGGTTGGAAGGCACTACACAATAGCTGCAACAATGAATTCAAATACACCAACAATCATGAAGATGGCGCAGGACCAGGCGATGTTTGGTGCTGGCCCAGAAGTGGCAATGTCAGAGATAGTGGGAGAGGTGGGGTTGGCAGTGGTAGCACTGATATTGTCACTTCTGAGCCAGCAGAATCCCTCCTCCTTCACCAATGCGGACGTCAACACCGCGGCCACTGCTGTCATTGCTGTTAATGCTTTGTGTTTTTAGCATACCTTGTTGTTGTTGTTAGTTGCCATTGAGTTGGCTCTGACCCACGGTGACCCACGCATAACAAAACAAAACGTTGCCTGGTCCTGTGCCATTTTCATGATTGTTGGTATGTTCGAATCCATTGTTGCAGCTATTGTGTACTGACTTCCAACCTAGAGGCTTCATCTTTCAGTGCTGTATCGGACAATATTCTGTTGTGATCCCTAAGATTTTCTTTCATTGGCTAATTTTCAGAAGTACGTCTCGTGGCCTTTCTTCCTAGTCTGTCTTAGTCTGGAATCCCCATTGAAACCTGTCCACCACAGGTGACCCTGCTGGTATCTGAAATACCAGTGGCATAGCTTCCAGCATCATAACAACACACAAGCCAGCAAAATATGACAAACTGGCAGACAGGTGGTGGCACTATCCCTCAAAGATGGAGAAAAAGCTCATTTACTTTTTTGCCTTAACTTTTTTGTTTTGTTGTTGTTGAGAATATACACAGAAAACATATGCCAATTCAATAGTTTCTACGTGCACAATTCAGTGACAATGATTACATTCTTTGAGTTGTGCAACTATTTGACCCTCCTTTTCTGAGTTGTTCCTCTTCCATTCACATAAGCTCACTGCCCCCTAAGGTCCCTACCTAATCTTTCTAGTTGCTGTTGTGTGTTTGATCCCATATAGATAGATCTTGAAAGAGCACAATGCTTAAGGCAGATATGCTTTAACTAGTTAAGCTAAACTACTGTTTGGTTTTTAGGAAGACTTTAGGGAATATTTTTGGCTTAAGATTGAAAGATTACCTTAGAGCAATGGTTTCCGGAGTTCATCCACCCTCCATGGCTCCAGAATGTTTGGATTCCATGAGAATTTGAAATTCTCTTCTGCATTTTCCCGCTTTTGATCTGTACTCTGCTATAGAATCTTTGATCAAAATGTTCAGTAATGGTATCTGGGTACCATCCAGTTCTTCTGGTCTCATGACAAATGAGGCTGTTGTTGATGGAGGCAATTAGCCACACGTTCCCTATCCTTCTCCTATTCCTGACTCCTCATTTACTTTTACTTGGTCTTCTTTTTCCATATCCTTCATCCTAAGAACTCAGGTTTAAGTTCTGATAACTAGCCTGGTGGACACTTTCTGTGACAACACCATGCCATACTCAGAGTCTCCCTCCCCTCCACTTGAAATTTACCTTTTACCCTTAGACCTCCTCAGGACTGTCAATGGTGTCCTTTTAAACTACAGGTATTGACAACAGTGATGGCAGAGTTTTTGATGGGCAGCTGTGAAGCCTGTGGAGGTAACACCGTTATAAATCTTTGAGAAAAGGAGGGAATTGGACATCCTGATAGCCAAGTGAGATGTTACCTGGATATTTTTATAATTATCTGGAAACTTAAAGAGGGAAGTTGAAATTCCTGAAAAGTAGGTGTGAATTGTTGTTTGCCAGTGAGTGAGTCTGACTCATAGTGACCCTATAGGACAGAGTAGAACTGCCCAATAGGGTTTCCTAGGCTGTAATGTTTACGGGAGCAGATCACCAGATCTTTTCTCCTGCGGAGCCACTGGTAGGTTTGAACCGCTGACCTCTTGGTTAGCAGCCAAGTGCTTTACCATTGAGCCACCAACACTCCATAGAGATGTAGAAATACTGCTTTGTATGTTTTTTGACAATTTTCTTAGCCCCAGGCGGCTATGGGCTGAGAAACACAAGACATGATATTAAGAATAAACTCAACCATGACAATTAACACAAGGTGCCAGGAGCTGTTCCATTCCTCACCACAATTCTACGAGGTGATACTATTATTGATCCCATTTATAGATGATGAAATTGAGGTACAGAGAAATTAAGTAACTTGTCCAAGGTCATATAACTAGTGAATACTGAGTGACGATACAAATTTAGGAAGTCAAGTCCAGTGGCCATACTTTTCACCAACATAAGACACCTCATTACTTTAGTCTCAAACAAATACAATGTTTTCAGAAACTGCATAAGGGCTGGTGAAATTTTATCTTCATTCAGTTAAAAAAAAAAAAGCTGAATAAATTAATACAAGATTGGAAAAGAAATACTCAATTCACCTAAAGAAAACATTGCTTTTAATAACTAAAATATGTTAATCGTAAATTATTTTTCCTCCATAGTCTTCTATATCTCCGTCTTCCAATTATCTTGCACTTTTTCTTGTGTTTTTCTTTCTATTTAGTTGCCATTGCTCTAGACCAATGGCACCCCGATGCCCGTCTCTCAAATCTCCAATTCATTTAACATAGTGCATTAGACAAATGTTACTAAGATATTAATCACTTACAACCTGCTCAAAAACATTTATTTGCTCTAAATATCTCTAAGATAAATTCCATACTCTTTTTTATTAGTTTGGTGCATAACCAGGAATGTTTCATTCTGTTGTATGTGGGGTCGCCATGAGTCGGGGGCGACTCAACAGCAGCGAAAAACTGCAACAACATATTGTTTAGCCTGGAGTAAAAGGCTATTATTAATGTACACACACTTTCATACAACGTCTTTCCCATACTTTTCCTTTTCTCAGAATACTCACACTTCTAAAAGACTTTACTCTCCCCCCGCACTAGTGGTCCCCAAACATACACTTGACACTTTTCATCTACTGACGTTATAGCCAATTACCTGCCCCAAGACCTTGTTCAAATCTTACACCGATAAAATTCCATTCAGGCACATATGATGTATTTGTATGAATTATAAAAAAAAGGTGTCCCCTCTCTGGTTTGAAGCAGGCCTTCATCAAGACAGAGAACTTGGTGAGTGGAGATGGGGTTGGATTTCAGCTGCCCAGCCCCTTCTACCCCAACTGGGTTTTTCTTGCAGTTCACAAACGCAATTCAAGTGACAGCCCTGACCTCTCCCGCTTCCTGATGAACACCTTACCCTGCACCAAATTCCCGAAGCAATGTCTCTACAAGTCATTAGAGTCATTGTAATCTTTACAAGATGAATTGTAATCATTAGACAATTAATCATATATTGCTTGGTGACATCTCTTCAATTGTGGCTTTACTTTAAAAAAAAATTCCATTACCAATATTTTAATTTTTAATGTGTTACTGTCTTAACGCCTTACAGTGTTCCCTCTTGAGGGCATGGTTAATGTATTATACTTCTTTGGGGCTCTCAGACACACAACACAGTCTTGCATTGTCGGAACTCAAAAAATATGTTTGTTGATTTCTCTTGAGTTGTTTTTATGCAAATAAAATAGCTAATTACAAATGAAGCATGGATTTATTAGAATTAATGATCAATAATTGGCTGTCCATCATTAGCTGGAAAAGATAATGTTTATTTTACACTAAAACATGCACACATTTTGATATATTGAACTATCTACAACTACAAGTGGAGAGAATTATTCTTGTACCTTGATTTACACTGAATGCTGTATAGCCCTTCACGAGAGTTAGGTTTTTTAACATAATTATTTTGTCAACAACTATTTATGAGCACACAGTACTTCAGGGGAAACAAAGATAAAAACATTTCAGTCTCTGCCTTTAGTGAATTTTCATTCTGAATGGGAGAAAACATTTATTAACAAATAAAATGTCAGTAAGCCAGATACTGTGTGTTGCATAAAATCAGTACAGGAAGCAAGAATTAGGTGTTTGGAGAGGCTATGATGCGCTAGCATTTATATTTGAGCTGAGCTTGCGATAGGGCAGATTTGATACGCTGTCATGTTCGTGTGAAAGGAGTATTCCAGGCAGAGGAAAAGCGTAGAAAAAGGTAAGTCGAAGATCTATTTTTGGAACCACAAGATTTTTTGTTTGGCGCAATGCATCCTTGTGTACCACCTTCACAAAGCCATATCCATGTACCTCCCTACATATCTAATTTATGAGGTCTGCCTTAGGTGGATTATCACAGCATTGCATATTTCAGCCTGAAGCAATAGTATCTGTAAAATTAGAGGTTTTATGTGCTAGTTATACGTCTTATAATACTCACGAAGCTCTAGGAAGAAAATCTTCAGATGGAAAGAGATGGCTGTAACAGTGACACTTCCCTTTCCCTAATGAGTTTTCTTTCAGGGAGTTTTCATTTGTCAGCTGAGGGGGTCTGGAATTTTCTAAAGGGGTGTTACCTTTGAAGAGTGTAAGTGGCGTTATTGCTTTCGGTTATGACAGACGACCTTGTATTAGAATAGCTCTCCTGCCAAGAACGCTTAAAAAAGTTGGACAGAGTTTTAAAAATGCTGGCTTGGAGGAATGAAGAGCTACAAAAGCTGCCAACACTTGAGGGACCATGAGTCTAGAGAAAGGAAAGTACATCGAGACGAGCACAACACTGTGGTCCACACTTACCATCAATAAATCTGCTGACTCACAAGTGGGGTGGGTTTTAGAGCTAAACTGAGTAGCGTTTTTGGCAATTTTATAAAGTTGAGGAGCTGAAAATTGGAGTTCAGGGCTATGAGGGCAGCCAGAATTTGAGAAGTCAAGGTCCTAAAGAGAAGTGACATTTGCCAGTTGGGGATCATCGAAAGAGGCAGAGAGGCCAAGAAGAAACCTTCAGCTAAGAGGATGAGAAGCTGAATAAAACTTTCAGCAGTCTTATGGTGCTGGGGAAATAAAATTAAAATTCAGTGTTCAGCAAGAAAGAGAGTCTTAGGAAACATATCAGACTTTGGGCTGAGACCCCTGAAGTCTCCATTCTATGAGTAAAGGTGATCTAGAAAAAAAAAAGTAGTTCTTATAAGAAACGAAAATCCACTTCAATTCAGCTCAATTCGGTTTGGATCGATGTGAACCTACCCTGACTCGGCAGTAACTAACAACAACCTTCTTCCTACTGTTTGCCAGAAGGAAAGGGAAATCTCTGGAGGAAGGTGATGTTATTCAGAGCCTCAAACTGTCATACACAGTCTTGGAGAGTCAATAACAACAACAAAATCACCAAGAGAAAAAATACCAGGAGAAAATACTGAGCTACAGAAAACCAAAAGAAAATAATAAACAATAGAAAGAGACCAGCAGGAGAGCCAGATAAGGGAATTATAGGACATAGAATTTAAAATAACTGCGATTAACATAGTACCATGAAAATGTTAACCAGAAAAAAAATGCTGGAGTGACTATGCTAGTATCAAACAAAGTATATTTTAAGATAAAAAGCCCTAGGGCTAAATCATGAGAGGGTCAATTCATCAAGAAGATACAATAGTTCTAAATTTGAATGCATCAGATAGCAAAGGCTCCAAGTATGTAGAACTAATTTAACAGAATTAAAAGGAGAAATCATCAGATCCATAATGATAGCAACAGATTTGAATACACTACTTTTAATACTGGAGAGAACAAATATGCAAAATATTTAATAAAGATATACAAAGTTTGAATAACACAATTAACATTTTTACCCTAATTGACTTCTTTTAAGTGTATGGGAACATTTGCCAAAATTGAACATAAAACAGGACTCAAGTAATTTGAAAGATTTTAAAACATACAGGCAGAAAGATTTGAAAACTACCATGTTAAAATCAGTAGCAAAAAGATAAGAAAATCTCCAATTGTTTAGAAATTAAAAAAAATTCCCTTCTGTAATCCATAATAGTTAAAATGGCAGTTAGAAAATATTTTAAATATTAATGATAATAAAAATATGATATATTAAGACTTGTGGGTTGCAGCTAAAGCAGTGCTGAGAGGGAAACTTTTAGTCTCAGGTGCATTTATTATTAGAGAGATAAAAAAGATAAAAGCTTGAAAGTCAATGATCTGAGAACTCATTTCAAGAAGTTAGGAAAAGATTGGCAAATCAAACACAAAGCAATAAGGAAAGGCTAGAGGTGACAGAACAGAAAACAAATATGTAATAGAAAAAAATCAAAGAAGCAAAAAGTTGGGTCCTTGAAAATAATAATAAAATTGATGAATTATAGAAAAACTGATCAACAAAAAAAGAAAAAACACAAACTATTAATATTAACAATAGCAAAGCAGATACTACTACAGATCTTTCAGACATTAAAAAGATAATAAAAATATGTTAAGAACAACTTTAAATGAATGGACTTTAAAGTTCAGATAAAATGGATAAATTCTTTGAGAAATACAACTTAATAAACCTGATATAAGAAGAAACAGAAAAACTGAACAGTCCTGTATCTATTAAATGTATTAACTGATAATAAACAACTTTCCACAAAGAAATGCCAGGAGGAGAAACATTTATCGGTAAAGTCTTTGAAACATTTACGGAAGAAATAACACTGATTTTACAAAAGATATTTAGAAAATAAAAAAGAGAAAAAACTTACGAATTAATTTTTATTATAACAGCAATAATTCCAGCAGGGCTTCTTTGAAACAACAGTATCTCTTTGTGAGACAGGAATTTCTCAAAAGACTAAGGAACGAAGATTTCTCCTGTGTTTTCCTTTTCCTCCATAATCATTTCTGCTGGAAAAGCTAGAGTCTCTGCCTGCTTGATTCTGACTCATAGCTACTCTACAGGAAAAAGTAGAACTGCCCCATAGGGTTTCCAAGGAGCGGCTGGTGGATTCGAGCTGCTGACCTTTTGGTTAGCAGCCATAGCTCTCAACCACTGCACCACCAGGGCTCCAGAAGCAAAAGTAAATCTTCTCTGAACAAAGATAGCATTACCCAGAGCTTTAAACTATCTCTGTATTAGGACAGATAATGCTGATTCCAAAATTTGTAAAACCTTTAAAGAAAGAAAAACAATGGACCCATTTCTTTCACAGCCACAGATGCAAAAAGCTTAAACAAATGATGAACAATTCAAATCCTATTATACATAAAACAATAATATATCATTACAGAATTAGTGTATTGCTGGCATGTACGATTGATTTAATATTCTAAAACCAATTAATTTTATATATAACGTTAACAAAATAGAAGGGAATAATCATCTTAATGGATGCAGAAAAAAATTCATAAAAAACTCATACTAAACCAAGAATAAAAAGGAGTTTCCTTTATCTGATAAAAGATATCTATATAAAGCTTGCCTAAACCAAAGTAACAGAATAAAGAGTCCAGAAAGGACTCTGTTTGGAAGTATCTGGACCATATATAATCTCTTGATTTGTGACGCTGCTGTCACTGCAGTGTGCAGAGAAACAATACCTTTCCTATAATAATATTGGATAGATTGAATATCTATGGGCGGGATGATTCTTGATTCCTAGATACTTTCTTGAATATATATATGTATGTATCTATGCCTATGCCTATGCCTATGTCTATGCCTATACCTATGCCTATATCTATATCTGTTGTTGTTGTTAGGTGCCATTAAGTCAGTTCCAACTCATAGCGACCCTGTGTACAACACTCCCTGGTCCTGTGCCATCCTCGTAACAGTTGTTATGCTAGAGCCCACTGTTGCAGTCACTGTGTCAGTCCATCTCCTTGAGGGTCTTCCTCTTTTTCGCTGACCCTTTACTTTACCAAGCATGAATGTCCTTTTCCAGGAACCGATCCTGCCTTGCTTCTAAGCAGCATTCTGGCTACACTTCTTCCAAGAAGGTTTATTCGTTCTTTTGGCAGTCCACGGTACATTGAATATTCCTTGCCAACACCATAATTCAGAGGCATCAATTCTTTGATCATCCTTATTCATCCTCCAGCTTTCGCATGTATATGAGGCGACTGAAAATACCATGGCTTGGGTCAGGCACACCTTAGTCCTCCAAGTAGCATCTTTGCTTTTTAACACTTTAAAGAGGTCTTTTGCATCAGATTTGCCCAATGCAATGCATCGTTTGCTTTCTTGACTGCTGCTTCCGTGGGCATTGATTGTCCATCCGTAAAATGAAATCCTTGACAACTTCAATCTTTTCTGTTTATCACGATGTTGCTTATTATTTCAGTTGTGGGATTTTTGTTTTCTTTACGTTGAGGTCTAATCTACACTGAAGGCTGTAGTCTTTGATCTTCATCAGGAAGTGCTTCAAGTCCTCTTCACTTTCAGCAAGCAAGGTTGTGTCATCTGCATATCACAGTTTGTTAGTAAGTCTTCCTCCAATCCTGATGCCCTGTTCTTCATATAGTCCAGCTTATCTATGTCTATTTCTATCTCTGTCTCTACCTCTATCCTTATTCCTATCCATACCCATATCCATATCTATATGTCTATAAACCAAAACTAAACCCTTTGCTGTCGAGTCCATTGTGACTCATAACAACATTATAGGACAGAGTAGAACTGCCCCATAGGGTTTCCAAGGAGCAGCTGGTGGATTCGAACTGTCGACCTTTTGGTTAACAGCCAAGCTCTTAACCACTGCACCACCAGAGATCCCATATATATATCTTCAAGAAAGTATTTGTATACAGAGTATATAAACAATGTCTACAAATTAATAAAAGTCAGATAATCTACTATAAATATGGTCAAAGGAATTAAACAAGTACTTCACCTCATAGAGCCCTGGTTGTATAACAGTTAAGAGCTTGGCTGTTGACCAAAAGGTCGGCAGTTTGAATCCACCAGCTGCTCCTTGGAAACCCTATGGGACAGTTCTACTCTGTTTTATAGGGTCCGTATGAGTTGGAATCAACTCAGCGGCAATGGGTTTGGTTTGGTTTTCGCTTCATAATAGAAAATATCCATTTTGACAATAAATATGTAATAAAGTGCTCAACAACATTAGTCATCAAGGAAGTAAGAATTAAACCTCCTATGAAATAACACAATGGGACCAATAAGCAGCATCATGATAAATGGAGAAAATATTGAAGTCAAGGATTTCATTGTACTTGGGCCCACAATAAACACCCACAGAAGCAGCTGTCAAGAAATCAAATGATGTATTGCACTGGGCAAATCTCCTCCAAAAGACCTCTTTAGAGTGTTAAAAAGCAAAGATGCTACTTGGAGGACTAAGGTGTGCCTGACCCAAGCCATGGTATTTTCAATTGCATCATATGCATGTGAAAGCTAATGAACAAGGAAGACCAAAGAAGAATTGACATCTTTGAATTATGGTGTTGGCGAAGAATATTGAACATACCATGGACTGCCAGAACAACAATCAAATCTGTCTTGGAAGAAGTACACACCAGAATGCTCCTTAGAAGCAAGGATGGTGAGACTTCATCTCATATACTTTGGACATGTTATCAGGAGGGATCAGTCCCTGGAGAAGGACATCATGCTTGGTAAAGTGGAGGGTCAATGAAAAAGATGAAGATCCTCAGTGAGATGAATTGACACAGTGGCTGCAACGATGGTCTGTAGCATAGCAACAATTGTGAGGATGGCACAGAACCAGGGAGTGCCTCGTTCTGTTGTACATAGGATCATTATGAGTCAGAACCAACTGGTGGGCACCTAACAACAAGAATATGAAACAACACTACACATTGGCCAGAAAGCATAAAATTAAAAAAGAAACCAAATACTTGTTAAACTATAGAGCAACTAGAATATTCATACACTGCTGATGGGGTTGTAAATTGGGATAGCCCCTTTTGAAATTAATTTGAGAGTATCTACTAAGACTATTCAGACGCAGCACCTGGGATGTAGCAATTCTACTCCAATAGAAATGTGCACCAAAAGACATGTATATATATATATATATATATATATATATATATGTTTATAATGTTTATAGAGGCATGATCCATATCACTTCAAAATGGGTAACAGTCCAGTTGCCTATCAACAGAAGAATGGATAAATAATTCTAGCATATTCACACAATGAAGTGCTTCACAGCAATTAAAATGAACAAATACAATGCTCTATAACATATATGTGCATATATATATATATATATATATATATTTAATATTACAATGGGCCTGAAAGAGGCAAACTTCTTTTCTCCTTTCCCTTCCTCAGCTTATCCCACCCTGCCACTCCTGCCTTCACCAATGTTTTGCTCCTGAGAGGGCTGTTGCAGAGGAGGGGCACTGCTCTTGAGGGTCATACACCAGAGAGGCAAGGGAAAGTCAAACTTCCATTTTTTTAGAAGGACAGCATGTCATCTATCTGTTATTGCAGAGTATCTAGCAAGGACGATTTTTAATATATTGTGTTTTTGCTGACCAATTGGGTTAATAATCTCTTTCATCAGTGCACTTCTATGTGACCCCCACAAAGTATTTGTTTTCCTCCCTTTACACAATACCAGCAGCTGTGGAGTCGACTCCAACTCATGTTGACCCCATGTGTGTAAGAGTAGAATTGTGCTCCACAGATTTTTCAATGGCTGCTTTTTTTTGGCAGTAGATGGCTGGGTCTTTCTTCCAAGGAGCCTCTGGGTGGCCTGGAACTTCCAACTTTTTGGTTAGCAGCTGAGCTTGTTAGCCATTTGCACCACCTAGGGACTCCCTTTACACAATAGTCATATTATTTTGAGGTATGTTCAAATACAATGTTTTAGATTCACTAGGGGAGCTCATTATTTAAGAGAATCTAATACCTTGAATTTAGGGAAACTACTAACAAATTTTTATAATAATCTCAAATTAAATTCTATTCATATTTTCCTAAACCACTGGAAAGCCAAAGTTCAGGGTCAGTAGAGTTTGTTTCAGTTATTCATAGGCTAAAATTAAATTTTCAAAATTATTTTACAAATTAAAAATTTCTCACCTTAAAATGTCACTTCTAGAATAAATTGGATGTCTTTGGGACACTACCATTTTTCAACAAAAGTGACTGTAGAGAGAAAAATGGAAAGGAGAACACAGGAGGAGCCTTTGTACCTGGAACGAGCCTTTTGAGAGACCTCTGTCTCACAATGACGTACTGTTGTTTTAAACAAGTCCTGCTGGAATTATTGCTGCTGTGGTGCATATGGCAGAGAAGGACTGTCCCTGAGAATGAAATAGTGCTCAGATTCTGCACTGCAGATGGAGTTGTGAACGCTGTGGGGGAAATGCGACAGAGAAAACGAGGAGGAATGAGGGACAGAAAAGTAAGGAGAAATGAGAGTTTAACATATTATAAATTATGTATGTCATGATCACTGTCCTTTAATTGCAAAAGAACTCCAAAAAGATAACATTTAATAACGTGGACTCTGAGTACATGGAAGAAGAGGGAAATGAAAAAAGAACTTGGGAGCAAGGGAAATCACGCTCTGAGCGTCAAGCTATAAAATCAGTGCACTTAGAATGAAGCATAGGGAGTGAGCTGAGAGAGACTCGTTCTCCCATTTGAGGCAGCTTCCCAAGATGCTGCCTTACATGTGCTCTGAGAACATTCTCAGATTCTTCTAACCCCGTTTCATGGATTGAATTGTGTCCCCACAAAATATGTATCAATTTGGCTAGGCCATGATTCCCAGTATTGTGTGATTGTCCACCATTTTGCCATCTGATGTGATTTTCCTATGTGTTATAAATCCTACCTCTATGATGTTAATGAGGCAGGATTCAATCTACAAGATTAGGTTGTGTTTTAAGTCAATCTCTTTTGAGATATACTAGAGAAAAAGAAGCAGAGAGACATGGGGACCTCATACCACCAAGAAACAAGAGCCAGGAGAATAGGGCATCCTTTGGACCTGGGGTCCCTGCACTGAGAAGCTCCTAGATCAGGGGAAGATTGATGACAAGGACCTTTCCCAAGAGCCAGCAGAGAGAGAAAACATTCTCCTGGAGCTGGCACCCTAAATTCAGACTTCTAGCCTCATAGACTGTGAGAGAACAAATTTCTCTTTGTTAAAGCTATCCACTTGTGGTATTTCTGTTATAGCAGCACTAGATAACTAAGACACCCAGCCTCCTTATTCCTGTCATGCAATTATCTCTTACTTGACTGTCCCTCACAAGACAGTGGATCTACTAACAATGGCTAACTTTATTGGTGACTAAGCCTGCCATCTTCAGCCCACCATCAGAGTAGGATTGTTGTTCTTCTCTGTACCATTTTTGCACAGACCCTGCCCCAATACCCTACATTACAGCATTTACAAATGTCATACTATAAATTTTAATGAGGTTTTACTTAATATTTGTGTATAAAGGGACAGGTTAAATATGGAGAAGGGGGCAGTGGTGATTCAGTGGTAGAATTCTTGCCTTCCATTCTGTAGACCCAGATTTGATTTCTAGCCAATGCACCTCATGTGCAGCCACCACTTATCTGTCATAGGAGGCTTGTGTGTTGCTATGATGCTGAACAGGTTTCAGGTTTCAGGGGAGCTTCCAGACTAAGATAGACTAGGAAGAAAGGAATGGTGATCTATTTTGGAAAATCAGCCAGTGAAAACCGTATGGATCATAATGGTCTGATCTGCAACTGATCAGGGAGATGGCACAGGACCAGGTAGATTTTGTTCCACTGTGCATGGGGTCACCATGAGTTGGGGGATGACTCAAAGCAGCTAACAACAAAAAATGTGAAGAAGCAGATCAGACTCATTCTCCGGTAGACTTTAGGTTTGGTATCTCTTTCTCTCCCAGGCTTCTTCCAGGTGGTCATCTACTTTCACATCCTGACTTGCGCATGCATCTGACTGCAGGGTATATTGTCTTTGGCTGTAAATCATTGTTGTTGTTTTTCCCCATCCCATATAAGGCCTTCTACATAAAGTAATGTGTCTGTCTTGGTCTCAGTTGCATTTTAAGCATGAAGTAAAAGACCTAAGACATAATGAGTTTCAATAAATTTTAGCTGAATAAAAAAATGAATGGCTATTTAGTCATTGTTTATGGTCCTGTGGAGACTTGATAGATACAATTATCAACATTAACTAGCACTTCCAGATAATCCACTGGAAGATAGCAAGAGCCCCCAGAGATTCTTTGAGGATATACTTTCTAACTACTTTACTTTATAGCCCAGATGACAGCTGCCATTTCCTTGTCCTTTTTTATTAGAAATTTGATAACACACATTTTTCAAATCCAGCCTTAAAAACCTCTGACTCTTTGGCAAGTGATTTAGTGTATTTTGATCACAGGTCGCAATGAACTGATTTTTTAAAGATGCTTTTGTAAATGGTTCATCGCAGACACTGCAAAATTTTTAGAGAGTTCTTTAAAGCCTTACTTGGATGTGGGCTCCAGAATAGCAGATCTACATTCCCTGGGATTTATTAGACATGCAGAATCTCAGGCCCCATCCAAACCTACTGAATTGGAATTTGCATTTTTTTAAACTATAGTAAGTATATATGTAAAAAACATTTGCCATTTCCACATTCTTCACATGTACAATTCAGTAACGTGAATTGTGTTCATCATGTTGTGCAACCATCACCATTGTCTCCAGGAGATTTGTATGCACATCGAAGCTTGAGAAGCTCTTCACTAAAAGTCATTGTTGTTGCTGCTCTTGGTTAAGTTGCTTGTTCACACTCAAGGAGAGCACAGTCCTGAGCTTAGTCCACATTCAAGGAGAAGGATAAATTTTCCATTAGTTTCGGCTTTCCTCCTCAGTTTCTGTTCTCCTATTCAGATGTCATAGCTCTCTTGATCTGAGTGAGGAGACCAGGGTGGAATACAGTGAAACGTTTGCCCTTTGCCTGTCTCTGTCTTCTCGTAGACTTCTACACAGAAGACATGGGTAGGAAGGCCGTCTGAATATTCTATCCTAGTGTGTTGTCTGGAGCACCAGCTAATAAATACATCTAAAGAGATTGGAGTTTATCACCATCAATCCAGACACCTCACACAAACCCCATACCTAAGCAGGTAACTACAATTATATCATCTCTTTTTGAACCTCTTCCAGCTCTTCAGGATACTCCTGCTTTAAAACCACTTAGCTGAGATAAATTACATTACTGGACCCAAATGCATAATTGCAGTCCATTCAAATCTTATTAAGAAGATGCCTCAGTTTTTGGCTCTATACAGATTCTGAGCACAACATCCATTTTTAATAAAATGGTTATTTCTTTTCATAAAAGGGTAATTTCTCCAGTCCCCATGAAATAATTATTCTAGATTATGTCTTTGGGATAGTTTAAATTCCTGGCCCATCTTTAACTTTGAGAATACTATGGATGGGTTTTCTTCTTGGCTACAATCTTCGTGCTTACGAGAACACTTTATAATGGTTATATATACATATATGACATGCATGTTGTTTTTGTTAGGTGCCATGGAGTCGTGTCCAACTCACAGCGACCCCATGTACAACAGAATGAAACACTGCTAGTCCTGCACGATCCTCACAATTGTTATTCTTGAGTCCATTGTTGCAGCCACTGTGTCAATCCATCTGGCTGAGGGTATTTCTCTCTTTCACTGACCCTCTACATTATCAAGCATGAAGTCCTTCTTCAGGGACTGGTCCCTCCTAATAACACGTCCAAAGTATATGAGATGAAGTCTTGCCATACTCCCTTCTAAGAAGCATTCTGGCTGTGCTTCTCCCAAGATATATTTGTTTGTTCTTCCGGCAGTCCACGATATGTTCAATATTC
The DNA here is from genome assembly GCA_030035585.1 of Dugong dugon. NCBI lineage: Eukaryota > Metazoa > Chordata > Mammalia > Sirenia > Dugongidae > Dugong > Dugong dugon. Next base: position 69,402,073 of record CM057466.1, read on the forward strand.
TTCGCCAACACCATAATTCAAAGGCATCAGTTCTTCTTTGGTCTTCTGTATTTATCGTCCAGTTTTCTCATGCATATGAGGTAATTGAAAACACCATGGCTTGGGTCGGGGGCACCTTAGTCCTTAAAGTGACATCTTTGCTTTTCAGCACTTGCAAGAGGTCTTTTGCAGCAGATTTGCCCAATGCAATGCGTCATTTAATTTTTTGACTACTGCTTCCATGGGCGTTGATTGTGTATCAAGTAAAATGAAATCCTTGACAATGTCAATCTTTTCTCCATTTATCATGATGTTGCTCCTTGGTCCAGATGTGAGGATTTGTGTTTTTTTGATGTTGAGGTGTCATCCACACTGAAGGCTGTGGTCTTCCATCTTCATCAGTAAGTGCTTCAAGTCCTCTCACTTTCAGCAAGCAAGGTTGTGTCACCTGCATATCGCAGGTTGTTAATGAGTCTCCCTCCTGTCCTGATGCCCCATTCTTCTTCATATAGTCCATCTTCTCAGATTATTTGCTTAGCATACAGTATGGTGAAAGATATAACCCTGACACACACCTTTCCTGATTTTAAACCACGCCATATCCCCTTGTTCTGTTCAAACTAACGACTGCCTCTTGGCCGATGTATAGGTTCCCCATGAGCACACTTAAGTGTTCTGGAGTTCCCATTCTTTGCAACGTTAGTCAATAAAACTCAAGTAAACCTCTTTATGGTATTCTCTGCTTTCAGCCAAGATCCATCTGATATCAGCAATGATATCCCTCGTTCCACTTCCTTTTCTGAATCCGGCTTGAATTTCTGGCTTTTCCCTGTTAATATACTGCTGCAACTGCTTTTGAATGATCTTCAGCAAAATTTTACTTGCCTGTGATATTAATGATACTGTTCAATATATTCTGCATTCTGTTGAATCATCTTTCTTTGGAAAGGGCACACATATAGATCTCTTCAAGTCGGTTGGACAGGTAGCTCTCTTCCAAATTTCTTGGCATAGACACGTAAGCACTTCAAGTGCTGCATCCATTTGTTGAAACATCTCAGTTGGTATTCCATCGATTCCTGAAGCCTTGTTTTTTACCAATGCCTTCAGTGCAGCTTAGACTTCTTCCTTCAATATTATCGGTTCTTGATCATATGATACCTCCTCAAATGATTGAACGTCAACCAATTCTTTTTCATACAGTGACTGTGTATTCTTTCCATCTTCTTTTGATGCTTCCTAGGTCATTTAATATTTTGCCTGTAGAAGCCTTCAATATTGCAACTCGAGGCTTGAATTTTCTCTTCAGTTCTTTCAGCTTGAGAAATGCTGAGTGTGTTCTTCCCTTTTGATTTTTTAACACTAGGTCTTGGCACATGTCATTATACTTTACCTTGTCTTCTCAAGGCACCCTTTGAAATCTTCTGTTCAGCTCTTTTACTTAATTATTTCTCCCTTTCACTTTAGCTCCTCTACGTTCAAGAGTGGGTTTTAGAGTCTCTTCTGACATTCATTTTGATCTTTTCTTTCTTTCCTGTCTCTTTAATGACCTGTTGTTACTTCATGTATGATGTCCTTGATGTCATTCTACAACTCCTCTGGTCTTTGGTCATTAGTGTTTAATGAGTCAAATCTGTTCTTGAGATGATCTTTAAATTGAGGTGGAATATACTCAAGGTTGTACTTTGGCTCTTGTGGACTTATTAATTTTCTTCATCTTCAACTTGAACTTTCATATGAACAATTGATGTTCCAAAGTTGGCCCCTGGCCTTGTTCTGACAGACGGTATCGAGCTTTTCCATTGCCTCTTTCCACAGATGTAGTTAATCTGATTCCTGTGTATTCCATTTAGTGAGGTCCAGGTGTATAGTTGCCAGTTATGTTGGTGAAAAAAGGTATTTGCAATGAAGAAGTCATTGGTCTTGCAAAATTCTATCATGTGATATCTGCTGTAGTTTCTGTCACTAAGACCATATCTTCCAGCTACTATTCCTTCTTTGTTTCCAACTTTTGCATTCCAATCACCAGTAATTATCAATGCATCTTGATTGCATGTTTGATCAACTTCAGGTTGCAGAAGTTGTTAAAAATCTTTGCTCATCTTTGGCATTAGTGGTTGGTGCTTAAATTTGAATAATAGTCATATTAACTGGTCTTCCTTGTAGACATATAGATATTATCCTATCACTGACAGCGTTGTACTTCAGGATAGATCTTGAAATGTTTTTTCTGAAGATGAATGCAATGCCATTCCCCTTCAGTTTGTCGCTCCCGGCCTACCATACCATATGATTTTCCGATTCAAAAAGGGCAGTACCAGTCCATTTCAGCTCACTAATGCCTTCAATATCAATGTTTATGCCTTCCATTTCATTTTTAATGACTTCCAATTTTCCTAGATTCATACTTTGTACATCCCACCTTCCGATTATTAATGGATGTTTACAGTTGTTTCTTTTCATTCTGAGTCTGCCACATCAACAAATGAAGGTCCCAAAAGCTTGACACCATCTTCGTCATTAAGGTTGACTCTACTTTGAGAAGACAACTCTTCCCCAGTCGTATTTTGAGTGACTTCCAATCTGAAGGCCTTCTCTTTTGGCACTATATCAGACAATTTTCTGCTGGTATTCATAAGATTTTCACTGGCTAATTTTTTCAGAAGTAGATTGCCAGGTCCTTTTTCCTAGTCTGTCTTAGCCTGGAAGCTCAGCTGAAACCTGTTCACCATGGGTGACCCTGCTCGTATTAGAATACTGGGTAGCATAGCTTCCAGCATCACAGCAACACGCAAGCCACCACAGTAAGACAAAGTGACAGATGTGTGGGGTATATTAACTCTTCCATATTCTTGATTAATGTGTTTTTTTTTGTGATTATTCCTTGTGTGCCCTTTGTATCCTCTTCTTTCTTTTTTTTGCAGTTTCTATGCATGTGTTAAATATTGCCTCCTTTCTGACAGTAGCTTGTATTTGAATGGAGCCTAATATTTGTTGTAGAATAATTTAAGGGTGGCAAAGTTAGGGGGAGGATAAAGGCAGGGGAAGGGAGGGAAGCATATGATAGTTCACAGCTTTTATTTGGATTTTCTTTCACAAATAACCATTCACTGAATCAGTTATATGCTTTACCTGGTGCTGGTCTCCCATCTGATTTTTAGCGTTCATGACATTGGTTCATCATATTTTACCTCACACTCCCCTGTGGATAGGGGTCTAGTTGTAAACAATCAAAATGATGCATCAGATAATTCTTCTTTTAGTATAGTCTTCCTGCTGTCTTGTGACACATCTACAGGATGTACCCTAGACCTTCTAGATCATATCTCTTTATTCAAATACCCACTAGATTAGAATTTAGAGATGTGCTCATTCTTAATTAATTTTAATGAAACTCTGTATTTTGACATAGTATTTGGTAGAGGCATTTCATAGTTTGGACTTTCACTCACTGTAGCTATTTCCTTGTTTAATTAAGATTTATTTCTCACTTTTTATTATTTTAGTAGTTTTTGGTAGGTGCCTTTACTCTGGCATCTTTCCCATATCCCCAGGATATACTTTTTCATAAGACTTCATTGAAGTTTTAGAAAAAATTGAATAGACCATCAACATTATATTGTATACCTCCTAAACCTAGGTTGGAGTCTCTGGGTGGTACAAATGATTAATGTGCTCAGCTAGCTGCTAAGCAAAAGGTTGGTTATTCCAGTCCACGCAGAAGCATCTTGGAAGAAAGGCCTGGTGATCTACTTCTGAAAGAATGAGCCATTGAAAGCCTTATGGAGGACACTTCTCTGATACACACGGGGTCGCCATGAGTGGGAGTTAACTCGACAGCAAGACAGCAACTAGTATGCACTTTTAGAACAACAATATTGTTTATTCAGTATTTATTGCTTTTATTTTATTTTGTTTTTGTCACTGATCTGCCCCACCTCAAACACTGGTAAAACTAGATTCATTTAATGAATCTATACTAACAATTCAGCCTTACAAACAACCCCAGGACGATTCCAAGCCTAATTTTAACCAATATACCATCCCTTATAGAGGCCAAGGAGCCCTAGTGGCATAGTGGTTAAGAACTCAGCTGCTACCCAAAAGGTTGGCAGTTCAAATCTATCAGCCGGTGCTTGGAAACCTTCTGGGGCGATTCTACTCTGTCCTATAGTGTCACTATGAGTCAGCATTGACTCAAGGACAACATGTTTGGTTACTGGTTTTTGTAGAGGTCAAAGCTTTGAAACAAATTAGATCAGAGTTTCCATTTTATTTACCAAATATATAATTTCTTAACGTGGGAAGTTAGGTAAGCGTTTATATACAAGATTAATCTCACTTATTTAGGTGAGTGTTAAATATAAGATACTCTAGGATATATAAGCAAGCTTTTAAGCAAAATTTTCAAAATGATTTTCTGTTTTTTTTTTTAAAAGTTTTTCTACCTTCACTGAAATAAGAAGAGAACCTACATATTGAGCAACTTCTATGTGCAAGGCAGTACGATTAGTAATTAATATACATAATCTCATATAATTCTCACAACTACCTGGTTACTAATGATATTGTCCTATTTTACAGATGAGGAAATTGAGGCTTCAAACGTTTATTACTCAGCTAACGGCACACAGCAAATATGTCATGGAGTCAGAATTCCAATCCAAGTCTGTGACCACTAGGAATGCATATAGTAATAAACCGGCTGCGTTTATTACTCGTTATGGTGAGGGAGAACGCAGACCTTGTGGAATCAAGGGATGTTTTAGTAAGAAGGTGCTAGAAATAACCTATTATAGGATTTTAGATTTTATTGGGTGACTTGGGGAAGGTCTAAGAAGTGGGAGTTTATTCTGGATTGGATGTTGTCAGAAAACAGGAATAATTCTAATTAATAATAATGGCTCTTATCTTATGAGGAAGGCAGACTAGAACTAGGATAAACCTGTAATTGGCAAAGAAGCAGCAGTCACTCATATTTGCTGTGAATGGAGGGGGGCATTTGCTTTTGTCTGTGTTTAGACAAAATCATGAAGTGAGCTTTTTTTTTTTTTTTCCTCAAATGACCTGTCTGATGTTGGTGTTTTGTGAGACTGTATGCAACAGGAGAATATACACGATCTAGCTGTGAATACCAGGTCAGCTTCTAACAACATTGAAGCTTTGCTGTGTCAGACCAGTTCTTGAAACTAGAGAATTAAATAAAACTGAACTGGCAGATTAGTAACAGTAGCTGAGCTGGGAAGTCATGAAGCCAAGGGTTCTTACACTCTCTGTTCATTGGTCAGAATGATTTTTAGGTTTTGGGGGGGGGTCTATGTATGCAGTAAAGGAGCCCTGGTGATAGAGCGGTTAAAGCACTTGACTGCTAACCAAAAACCAGTCACTCTGGGAGAAAGATGTGGCAATCTGCTCTGTAAAGATTTACAATCTTGGAAACCCTATGGGGCAGTTCTACTCTGTCCTACAGGGTTGCTATAGATAGGGTACTTAATTGGATTCAGGTTTGAATTAACCAGCTATACAGGATATTTTTTTGGAAATAGTGGAAGACATTTGAATGTGGACTGAATATTAGATGGTATTAAGAAGTTATTATCAACTCTGTTAGGTGTAACAATGACATTGGACCGTGAAAGAGAACATCCATTTTAAAAAGAGGTACTCATTGAAGATTTTGGGGTGAAATATAATGATATCTGTAATTTATTTTATAATGTTCCACCAAAAAAAAGAAAATGGTGAGGCAAATTTGCCAACGATAGCATTTATCAAAACTTGGTGTTGCTTTACATGGATGTTCAGTGTACTATTCTCTCTACTTTTCTGTGTTTGAATTTTTTATAATAACAGGTCAAGAAAAGAGTGCGGGTGAACCTTTCTGCTCTTCCATCAAAGTGCACTTGCCAGGCAGTATGAGTGGGTGAGCTTTCCATAGGGTGAGCTTCTGGCTACGTTGAGAGAAATTCTATAACAAAATGATATTTTATATGATGTATGCTCTTTTAGAAGGAGCCCTAGTGGTTCAGGGGTTAAGTGCTCACCAGCCACTCTGTAGGGGAAGAAATGTGGCAGTCTGCTTCTTTAAAGATTTACAGCTATGGGACAGTTTTACCCTGTTCTGTAGGGTCGCTATGAGTCGCAACTGACTCTACGGTGATGGGTTTTTATGCTCTTTTATCCACTGTATACTATTGTGTATATGACACTTTATGGGCCATTTTAGGGATTTTGAAGAACAACTTTGATGTTGTCTTACTTTTGTCTGTTGTTAGAACTGAGACTGAAATGACTCTATTTTCATAAGGGTGTTTATAAATACGAGAACCCTGGTGGCACAGCGGTTAAGCCCTCTTCTGCTAACTGAAAAGTTGGTGGTTTGAACCCACCAGAAGCTCCGCTGGAGAAAGCTGTGGCCGTCTGCTTCTGTAAAGATTACAGCCTTGGAAACCCTCTGCGGCAGTTCTACTCTGTCTTATAGTGTTGCTATGAGTCGGAATCAACTGGACAATAATGGGCTTTTTGTTTATAACTACCATCCAAAGCTGGTGTGTTTTTTGTCAGTACATTCCATGCAATTTTTCTCATCCCAAATGATGCCAATCTGGTGCAGTATGTTAGAAAGTATAAAACAGGGCAGCCTCCAAGTTGGGAGATTGTATATCATGACTCATTTTTCCAGAATGAGACAGATTCAACATAGTAGCTTTGAGCTTTGCAATATCTGTAGCTTAAATTTCCCATATTGAAGATTTCATGTTGAATCCTTCCAGCTACGAGGGAGATTTGCCAAATTTCAGTGTTGGACACTGACAGCTTGGGCTTGTGAGGCTGAGAACGTGTGGAAGAAAGAGGGGAGGCTACCAGACGGGAGTGTGATAGAGAGGGAGAGGGAAAGCCGGCAGTGGGCAAACTTACAGCAGAGGAGAGCCAGGGCTGGAAGGGAGTGAGAGAAGCAGAGGTGGTTGCAATCGGGGGTGGAGCCAGAGACCATTGCTGGATTTAGGGTCAGAAAAATCTGTTGTCTAGATGAAGAATTAAATAGAGCAAAGACGATTGTTGCTCCAACTCCAGGTTTCACTCATAAAACAACGTGGGGTAGGTCTGCAGTTACCGAGTGGAGGAAACCTTGTGTCTAATTGATCCTTTTGAACATTTACCTGTAATGATGGGATTAAAACATGATCTGTGCAGCACTCCTGCTGAAATGCCTCAAGCGTGCAGAGCACGGGGGAGCCAATCCGATCTCGTGCGCCCTCCCACTAAGGCAACATTCAAATTCGTCATAACCACCCTCGGAAATTCCATCATGGAGGGAGCCCATTCCATCTGCTTGTTACGATGGCCTGTTTGGAGATATGTGGATTTAAGCCCTTAAAAAACTATTTCCCCTCAAAATCCCTTTCTTTCTTTGTTCATGGGTGAGATTTCCGGACAAGTCTAAGATTCAAGTGCACCTAGCCAACGTGACCACTTAGTAACTACTGCTGCTTAAGCACAGTATCCTCACTCCCGCTTGAGACAGAGCTGGTTCCCCTTCGTTTTTGAGAGCGTCACAGTATTCACCAGAATCTCGCCTTGCCTCCTCTGCGGTGCACGCCTCATATTTTTATCAGTGTCTGTCAGAGACCCAGGGTTCAAACCATCGGAGGTCCAGATGACATCTGGCTTCTCAGCTCCCCCAGAATCCTGGCTGCAGTGCTTGTCAGTGCCTTATTCATCAAAACTGATGGTGCAAGGTAGAGCACGCTGCCTGCAGTTCAGTGTATGCGTGAAGAGGAGTTGGCAGAAACGCCTGGTGTTCTGTGAGCAGCATGTAATCAACAGTCTGGGCGCTTGTTCACTTCGTGTTGATGACTATTCCCTCTGGTACCTTTCTGTGTATTTTTGGGTTCACTGTACTACCAGCTGTGCAATTTTTCTTCCTCTGTTCCTCATACCAGCTCTGATAGACAGAGCAGAAGGGACAACCTTTTTTGCACAGTGGGTGTCAAATCAAATAATCGAACGACCAAACCAGGGCAGCAGACACGGGCGAAAGAGACAGTTCTAATAATTTCCACGTGTACTCGGTAATAAAATCAAATGAGCTGCATTTTAAATTCAGACTTTCTGCTACTTGACTCAGATTAAACACCAATCCTCCCCTTTGCTCCATCTCAGATGACAAACAAATCACTGGCTCCCCCCTCCCCATCTTCTCCTTTAAGTGTGTGAATGTGTGTGAGTGTCTGCGTGTAAAACCTGTGTCCTTTAAGTAAAGGGGACTCTCTATTAATGATGGATGCTCAGCACTGTCACTGGGGGGGGGGGGGAGTGACATGTGCTGCCCCCCACTACCCCGCTGCTGCTATTAGGAATTGCATGAGATGTTTTAGAATTAATACTGAAATCCATGCGGTTACATCTGAGATGAAGAAATGAGCTTTTGTTTGCAAGTTAAGCAGATCTTCATCGCTGATATTTCTAGAATTTATTTATTATTATTAAGAAATAAGGTAGTCTGTGTTTTAAGGAAAAATAGATATTCAAATGGGAGAAAGCTTGTTTTAAATTTGCAAATCTGTCTCCAATTTTAGCCAACGTCTTAAGCAATTATTTTAGAACTTTGAGATTTTAATATTCTCAGCAAGTGCAGGTTTTTAAGAGCTCATTCCAGAGACCCCCACCATCTCAAGCAGCAGCGATGTATGCTCATTTAGTAGGCGATTTGGCATCAGGGTGGCCAGGGTACACCCCCGTGTTGGTCCCATGTCCATTTGTTTAATAACTGTATCCATCATTTAGTCAGGCCCGATGATCACTGCAAGTGGAAACCATGATCACCACAAGGCAATAACTGGTCTCCTGAGTCTCCCCATGTTTTCATCATTAAACGAAAGGCATTATTTAGTTTTAGGAGGAGTAATATGCCTTATTCACCTGATTTTCAGTTGACAGTAGTGATAGTATTTTGACACAATGAAGAACCTCAAGTGGGAATTCCAAATTCTGGGATTTGCTTTGAATGCAGCACATCCAGCCATTCTGCACAGAGATAGCATTCAGCTCTTGACAAAATGAATCTCTCTATGATAATTAGAGTCATTCATTCCACAAGTTTTTATTGAATGTCTCTTATTTGCTAGCCACTGGTTTGGGCATTGCATCCATAGCAGTGAATAGGACAGGTAAATTTCTTCACACATAGTGTTTGTGTTCCAGCCAAGTGAGAGGAAATAAACAACAAGAATTTGTAATATGATAGCAATATGACAAATGCTATCAAGAAAAATAAAGGAGGGTTAAGGGATGAAGAGGGAATATGGAAGGAAGGGAAAAAGTATGTGTGTGTGTTTTATGTATTGTAATCAGATGTGACCTGACAGAAAGTGAGAGAATAACTGGGCAAAATGGGAATATCTAGGTGAAGGCACAGTAAATGAAAAATAATTCTGAGATAAGTGTGTACTTGACTTACTCAAAGAAGCGCTGGGAGGCCCTGGGTCTGAGCAGAGTGTGAGACAGGGAGGAGATAAGGTCGGAGGGAAGCCAGGGGAAAAACCATGTAACGTTCCCTAGACCGTGACAAGGGCTTCAGATTTATTTGTTTATTATTATTGTACTTTAGATGAAAGTTTACAGAACAAACTAGCTTCTCGTTAAACAGTTAGTACACATATTGTTTTGTGACATTGGTTACCAACCCCTTGACATGTCAACAATCTCCCTTCTCAACCCTGGGTTCCCTATTACCAGCTTTCCTGCCCCCTCCTGTCTTCTAGTCCTTGCCCCTGGGCTGTTGTGCCCCATTAGTCTCATTTTGTTTTATGGGCCTATCTAATCTTTGGATGAAGGGTAAACCTCAGGAGTGACTTCATTACTGAGCTAAAAGGATGTCCAGGTGCCATACTTGCGGGGTTTCTCCAGTCTCTGTCGGGCCAGTGAGTCTGGTCCTTTTTTGTGAGTTAGAATTTTGTTCTACATTTTTCTCCAGCTCTGTCTGGGACCCTCTTTTGTGATCCCTGTCAGAGCAGTCAGTGGTGGTAGATGGGCACCATCTAGTTGTACTGGACTCAATCTGGTGGAGGCTGTGGTAGTTGTGGTCCATTAGTCCTTTGGACTAATCTTTCCCTTGTGTCTTTGGTCTTCTTCATTCTCCCTTGCTCCTAATGGGATGAGACCAGTGGAGTATCTTAGATGGCTGCTCACAAGCTTTTAAGAACCCAGATGCTACTCACCAAAGTAGAATGTAGAACATTTTCTTTATAAACTGTTTTATGCCAATTGAGCTAGATGTTCCCTAAGACCATGACCCACACAGAAAGACTTCAGATTTTATCCTGAAAGGAGAAGACAGGGCTTTGGAGGGTTTTGATGAAGGGGGTGAGATGATTTGTCTTATGTTTAAAAAGGACCACTCTGGCTGCTAAAAGGAAAATAGATTGAAGAATCAAAAGAAGAGGCAGAGACACCAGTTAGGAGGCTATTGACTTATCCAGGCAGGAGATGACGGTTGTCTAGACAAGGTTTGTAACAGTGGAAGTGTTTAGAAGCTCTAGGGAGGAGGGACATGATTCCCTCTTGGGTTGAAGGCAAAGGTAAGAAAAACAAGAGTCAAGGGTGAGTCCAATGTCTCTGGTCACAGCAGCCAAAGGGTGGAGTTATCAATTACCAAATGGGAAAAGAGTGAAGGAGGAGACAGTTTGGGAGGGAAAATCAAGAGTTCTGTTTTGGACCAGGTTAACACTGGTCCTATTAGACAGCAAATGGAGATATTGAGCAGGTAGTTGGCTACACGATTTTGTAATTTAGGTGAGAGTTTAGGGCTCAGAATTAAATCTGGGAGTATATTATCCTTCACTGTTAGATGGGAGCCCTGGTGGTGTAGTGGTTAAGAGCTAGGCTGCTAACCAAAAGTCTGCAGTTCAAATCCACCAGCCACTCTGTGGAAACCCTGTGGGGCAGTTCTATTCAGTCCTAATGGGTCGCTATGAGTCTGAAACAACTCGAAGGTGATAAGTTAGGTTTTTGGTATTGTTAGATGAAAACATTGCATATATACCTAAAAAGTGTGGGAAAATAACATAGATTTTAATTTTGACCAGAAGGAAAATTTTTTGATTTGGGTTAGTTTGCCTTAAACCAAAAGCAAACCCATTGCTGTCAATACAATTCCGACTCAAGGTGACCCTGTGTGTTACAGAGAAGAACTGCTCCATAAGGTTTTCTTGCCTGTAACCTTTACTAAAGCAAATCACTAGGCCTTTCTTTCGTGAGGCCACTGGGTGAGTTTGAACTACCAATCTTTATGTTAGTAGCCAAGCTCAAACCATTTGCATCACCCAGAGACCTTATTTTGCCTTAAATACCATCAAATCCAAATCCATGTGGTACCTAGGAGGCAGGAATCTGTGAGCAAGGCATTGGCCTGGGTGGGGTTGTGAATGAGGGAACTGAAGGACTAACCACAATTAATGCCACAACAGAGTCCCAGCCTGGGAAGAGGGAAGCAGAAATCAAAACCACTCCAGAACGCATCCAGAATAAACAAGCAAAACTCATCTTCCTTTATTTTGTTTTGTATCACTGAGCAATTTGATTAAAACAAATCAGCAGGATAAAAAATGAAGTTGCTTTTCTGTGGGGAGACAAAATCAATGAGAAGAATCAAGGTTGGGTAAGATACTCAGGGGAGAGAATATATTTTCCAGAATAAGAAGGGAATTCTTCAGAATTAGTTGTTTTCTAAAACACAAAGTTACTTTCAGTTTGTGCTTTGAATGAAGTTGAGTCTGTTGGGCATGTCTAAGGGCAATTAGTCCATGACCTGCAAGGGTTGCAAAAGTATTTATGGTCCCTTTTTTTTTTTTAATTTGATAAGATGAAGAAATTCTACATAAAGGAATAGCAATTGGTAGGTCGTTTTGAAAGAATAAGCATCTAAACCAAATTTGGCAACACCAATGAAATGATCTGATTATCCGTCATAAATCTGAGGCCATGCAACCACACTGGAATGGAGTCACTATCTGAAAATGGTAGCCAAGGTGGTACATCCCTTCAAGGGACCTACTGCAAGAACTCAGCGATTCCTTTAATGGCAAACCTGCTGCAGGGAGTGCACTTAGCCAACAGACTTCAGCTGCAGATGACTATGGGGTCTGGTGTTGAGCAGACATCAAACTCTTGCAAGGTAGCCCTCAACCAATGACTAAGCACGGCTGTGGTTCAAGGGCTCACAGTTTCTGGACAGTAGGAAACTACTCTATGTGCAATCTTTGTGCCAGAACTCCCAGTTGGGCTGCCTGAGGCTTTCTCAGAGCTGCACCAATTTGCGACTTTTCTTACCCAACCCTCCTTCCTTCCCACCTCCCTGCCTTCCCCTACTTTCACAGGTGTCAGATTGTCATGGATTGAATAGTATCCCTCCAAAATATCTGTCAACTTAGCTAGGTTATGATTCCTAGTCTTGTATGATTGTCTACCATTTTATCATCTGATGTGATTTCCCTATGTGTTGTAAATTCTGTCACTATGATGTAATAAGATGGATTAGCTGCAGTTATATTGATGAAGTCTACAAAATTAGATAGTGTCTTAAGCCAATCTCTTGAGATATAAAAGAGAGAAGCAATCAAAGTGACATGTGGACCTCATACCACCAAGAAAGCAACGCAGGGAGCAGAGTGCATCCTTTGAACCTGAGGTTCCTGCATGGAGAAGCTCTCAGACCAAGGGAAAACTGATGCATCACAGGGACCTTCCTCCAGAGCTGACAGAGAAACCCTTCACCTGGAGCTGATGCCCTGAATTTGGACTTGTAGCCTCCTAGACAGAGAGAATAAATTTCTCTTTGTTAAAGCCATCCATCTGTGGTGTTTCTGTTACAGCAGCACTAGATGACCAAGACATAGACCGACATCAAAGTCTGAAGGCTCTTACTAACTGCTCTTGCTCCCTCTCCCATTTGTCTTTCTCAGACCTTATCTCCAATCTTGCCCTTCTAGCTCTGTGTTGGCATCTGCTTCCTGGTAGACCCAGCTGACATACTGCATTACTCTTCACTTCATTATCTCAGGAAGCCTATAAAGAACATACCGGGAAACTATAATAAAGCCTGCTTTTATTATCTTTGGTTTATTCAAAAAATTTTCCCCTCTTTTTGCCCGTTTGCTTTTTATAAAGTCTTGACAAACTCTGCAAATTTCTTGACTTTGATCCCTGATTTTCAGATTTCTGCTCAGGTTAAGCCACATAGAACCTCTCTGAGAAAGAATTTAGCACTTTTTGAAAGAATTCTAACATTTTGGAAAGACTAACATATTTTTTTAAAAATACGTGATTTAAAAGATGAATTTTCCTCTGGTAACTGGTATACTGCAAACAGTAATCAACTATTTTCAAATCTTCTTTGCAGTCCTTTGTTCCAGAATTGGGTTCTACCAAATATAAATACTTATTCTTTAAGAACAATAGGTCTAAGAAGGAAAGACTGTGATAGCAAATATGAAAACAATGGGGGCAAAATTGGGATCTGTTGACAAAAATTGAAACCTTCTTCAGGTTAGCATACCAGGATTTTCTTGAGCTGAGTGTTCATTGTCAATGTATCTTTAGCATCCCTGTTATGGATTGAACTGTGTCCCCCCATAATACGAGTTGTAAATCCTAACCCCTATAACTGTAGTTATAATCCCATTCAGGAATGGGTTTTCTTTGTTAGGTTAATGGGGCAGTATTAGAGTAAGGTATGTCTTAAATCAATCTTTTTTGAGATATAAAAAAGCAGATTAAGCAAACAAGCAAGCGAGTGAGCAAGCACAAACGGAGGGGAAGATACCCACCACAAGATCGCCAAAGAGACAAGGACCTTCCCCAAGAGCGCAAAGCGAGAGAGAGAGACTTCCTCTAGGGCCAGTGCCTGAAATGGGACTTTCAGCTTCCTAAACTGTGAAAAAATAAATTCCTGTCCACTAAAGCCATCCACTCCTTGGAAACTCTATAGGGCAGTTCCACTCTGTCCTATATGGTTGCTATGAGTCAGAATCGACTTGACAGCAATGGGTTTGGTGTTTTTGGTTTTGTGGTACTGCCATCATAACAGCACTAGATAACTAAAATAATCCCCAATCCTTTATATCCCATATACGATTTCTGTATGAGAAAACCTACAAGACTCATTGTCCTTCTTTCTTATTTTACTGCTGTTCAGAACCTCAAAATGAGTTTAGTATCTTAAACCCAGGACATTAACAGAGACAGGTCAAATATAAAGAACTCTGAACTGTGGAGGCAGAAAGCCTGGTTTCTGATTCTGTTTCAGCTTAACTGTCTGTGTGACCTTGGCCAATTCACCAAAGCTTTTGGAGTCTTCTTCCACAGGAGTGAGATGAGGGGTTGAATTACCTGCTCCCTGTGATCTCTTTCAGCTCTGAAAGTCTACAGTTTTATAATAATAAAAAGTAATGACATACCTAAAATCATCCTTCTGCAAGACTTCTCCTTCTTTAAAAAACAAAACATAACAAAACAGTAAAGCGTGTTCAGTTTTTCAAAGGTAGTTTTTGCTTTATCCAAACCCCTTCCCTCGCTTTGGGGATGATCTCAACCAATTTTAGAGAAATCCAGAAGACCAATTTCCAAATCATCTGGAGTAATTAATTCCAGTGGTTGGAGTTAATTATGATGAGGCAATTCAAAAAGTATACAGTAGAAAAAAAAGCAGCAGTTGATGAGACTTCATCTGCAGTGGGATTTTTTTCATAGGTATTCTTCTGGCAATCCATTCCAAAGTTAAACATACGCTTGCTTCAATGGTGGGAAAATGGTTTATGAGGTTATCATTAGGTATGAATATGAATTATGTGCATATGGCCCTATGTATATTTTTACTGATAAGATACATGCCTAATTGGTGCATAACATGGGAGAATTAATCACGATAGTAGAGATCTCGAATCCATCATGGTTTTTTGTGTGTACGTATAGACTATAATATATTTTAAAAAGTCCATTAGTAAAATAACATTATATGACATAATATTAATATCAATATGAAAAATTAACAGGGGTATATTGAGTATAAGATGACAATTTGTGAAACACTCTCTAATCTGCATTACAAAAATAAAGAATCTGCAATAATGCAATAAAAGACTATATTTCTGTTTTATGATTCTGATAATGAAGCATTTAGGTTCCACTTTCATGGTTTATGCTGTTATCAGAACCCCTGATAAAATTAGATGGGCTTGTTTTCGATAATTACTTATATATTCTTACAGTGTAGCAAAAATTCCACTGGTAGATCTCAATATCTTAAATCTGAGAGCTATGCTGCTGGTGTAAGTCATGAGAGTCAGAAATCAAGTTCGTTCACAACAAAGCCAGGACTTTTGTTAGCTGAGTAATAATAATAATACCACTCCCTTGCAGTTTTTTTGTTCTTTTTTTGTAGTTCACAGATTGATTTTACTTTTAGGATCTCTCTCATTTTAGTCTCGTAACACTCTTGTGATGTAGGTGCTATTATCCCCATCTTACGGATGGGGAAACTCATGCTGAGGAATTGTTGTTAGCTGCTGTTGAGTGCGCCCCTGACTCATGGTGACCCCATGCACAGTGGAGCACATCATTGGCTTATTTTCAGAAGTAGATCGGCAGTCCTTTCTTCCTACTCCATGTTAGTCTGGAAGCTCCATTGAACACAAACATAGCAACTCACAAGCCTCCACTGACAGACAGGTGGTGGCTGCATATAAGGAGCATTGGCCAGAAATTGAACCTTGGTCTCCTGCATGGAAGGTGAGATTTCTACCATTGAACCAACCAATGCTTCATGTTGTGGAATTAGGTGGAGCAGAGCTTCAAACACTTATCATCTCACTCCAAAACTCCATCTACTCATATCTTTGGAAATCACAAGAAAAACCGTCTAGTTAAGAAGCATCTTGAATATACCATGCTTTGCAATATTGTGTTTAAAAGCTGGTTATTAAAAATCTGTTTCAGATCCTTCCCCAGCAGATCTATTCCTTATCCTTTCTCAGGATCTGATACTTCACCTTGTATCTTAGAGTTGAATGCCTGGGCTCTAAACTAGGCATTGTTGTTTACTGGCTTTGAAATCTTAGCCAAACATTTTGCCCTCTTTGAAATGAGGGGACTAAAGTCTTTTTCTAGATATAAAGTACTTGATTCAAATTTTTTTAAACGAAAATTAACTTATTGCTGATTGATTGACCATGTCATTGTCATTTATGGCACCATATTGTAATGGTTATAGGATGTGATCAATGGCTCAGAAAGTTTCCTTCTATAAGGACAGGCAAAATAAGCTTACATATGATGTTTCTTCTGAAAATTATTATAGCTAAAATGCTTTTATGTAAAATATCTTGTATGAATAAGGCAAAACTGAGCCTACACTGTTGAGGCAAGGAAAAAAAGAAAAGAAAAGAAAAACCCTCCAACTGAAATTAGCTTAGCAGCGTCTTCATAATTATTTTATTCTTTACTGATTTTAGAACCAGATCTACAGGATGTTTTTACTTATTGTGAGCAGGAAAATAATCTCGCCACTCTTTTGACATTAATATAAGCCTATCTGATCACATATAAACCCAGTGCCGTGGAGTTGATTCTGACTCATAGTGACATCATAGGACAGAGTAGAACTGCCACATAGGGTTTCTCATTGTGCTATAATTTTTACGGAATCAGACTGCCACATCTTTCTCCTGCATAGTGGTTGGTGGGTTTGAACCACTGACCTTTCAGTTAGCAGCAGAACACTGAACTACTGGGCCTCTAGTGCCCCTCTGATCACATATACTACGCTAAATTATAGAGAATTGTATAAAAATGGCACAAGTGTACTGGCAATTGAAAATCTGAGTGCAGTCAAAAAAGAAAATAATTGCTAAAATGCTAGTCACACCTAATGAAAATAGGAATTTGTAGTCAATTTCAAATTTTGCTATAAATTCAAGCATTTACATTTTTCTTCTGAATTTTTTGGTATTTCAGACAAGAACTTTTCCACTAAAACATTGCCTTGGTAACTGTGTATTTTAGCCCAAGTTGCACATGCTTCTTGTCTTATACATTTACAATGAGCCTTCCTCAATTTTGCCCTGAAAAAAAAAAACAACCCTCCATGTCTTAACGGTAACTATTATGATGGACCATGCATTTATGTGTATTATCTGCTTTTATCTTCTAAGCAACATTGCAAGTTAGGTACTGTTATCTCCATTTTATAGATAAGAAAAATGAGCTAAATGGTATTACTACCTGCTACCAGTTGCCTTAGAGTCAATTCCAACTGATGGCGACCCTATGTGAGTCAGAGTAGAACTGTGTTCCATAGGGTTTTCAAGGGCTCATTTTTCTGGAAAAGGATAGTCAACCTTTTTTCAAGGTGCCTCTGGGTGGACTCCAGCCCCCCACCTTTTGGTTAACAGCCAAGTGTGGTAACTGTTTGTACCACCTAGGAGGAAGCCAGATATTTAAAATTTTCTCAAGGCAAGTTGGTTTCATTAACCACAAAACCTTTTGTCCAGCTTGCAGCAAATTTTATGCTTCCATGTGCTAGAAAATATATATAGTGATTTTCCTGGAGCATAGGAAAATTCTAGGTGTGTTCATGAGTAGATGAGCTGTCCTCAGAAATGCTAATTTCTCCCTTTATGAATTCCTTTATGGTTAGAGGTAGGCAGCCATATTCTGAACTGATGCATTTCTGGGTACATTTATGTAGTCTGTATTTTTGTCCATTGGCGGACTTTTCTGGGCTTCCCCTCACCCTCCAGCACATGATCATTTTTTCATGGGAAGAG
Source organism: Dugong dugon (assembly GCA_030035585.1). NCBI lineage: Eukaryota > Metazoa > Chordata > Mammalia > Sirenia > Dugongidae > Dugong > Dugong dugon. Next base: position 69,419,874 of record CM057466.1, read on the forward strand.
GCATGACCTGGGACACTTGCCTATTTTATATATAGAACTATAAAGATAACAATACCCTCCAGCAAATGAGGAAACCTGTGAGCTGTAAATGCCTGTGTCTCTAACTAATTCACAGAATTCCCTCCAAGGGAGGGACTTATTTTGCATTTGAACTCTAAAACACCTTTCAAGATTGTTAAACTTAACACCAGCCTGAAAATCCCAGTCATGCTGGAGATCAATTAACTGCTTCTACCAGCTCTACTAAGCTCCCCTTTAAGGTGTTTGCATTTTAGAGTAAGTAATTTGGCCATTATCACATTTGCACCAAATAAAAACACATTATTATTTTGTATAGTAGGATTTTGGTTTACAATACTCAAAACAGCTACGGGTCTGCTCCTTTACTTTCCTGCCTGAGCTAATGGCCAGATAGCACCTCTTCCTCCCCCGCATCGGTTGAATCTCAGCTTGTCTTTTCCTCTGCACGCTTGTTTTATTTGATTTCATTTTTTCTATTGCACAATTGCTTTCCTCTTTCCCACATTGGGATTTCAATGCTCTGGATACCCACCTCAATTCTTTTTCAAGCCAAATTCTCATATTGTGTCAAAATTCATTACTTAATTACCCCTAATTATTTGCCATTTACTTTAATATCTTAATACAATAATCTTTCACAGCAACAATTGATGCTCAGTGTAGAACATCTACACAATCAGATAAAGGATAAAGACAAAATAAGAGCCACTGTAATATCATCACCCAGAAATAACCACTGCTAATGTTTTGGTGTAGAGCTTTTATTTCTTTGCATAGTCTCATTTACAAGTATCACAATAGGGGATCATACCGTATAAACTATTTTGTAACCCTCTCCCACAAGATAACTTAAGTACCTCTCTTTCTAGAAATTCTTTTGCAATTTCATTTGTAATAGTTTTATAATTTCTCATTACATGGATATACATAGTTAATTCAAACCCCCTTATTGTTGGACTTGAGGTTGTGTCCACGTTTTTGGCTATTTTCAACAAGTCTATGATAAACATCCTTGGAGAATAAATCTTTGGATTCACATAATCATTTCTCTAGAATAACTTCTTAGAAGAGGGTTTCCTGGGTCATAGCTTGTAAGAAATTTTAGGTCTTTGGATACATTTTTCTAAAATTTCATCTCACTAGCAATGCTGATAGTTCCTGCACTACTATTTCTTGAGTATCCTCGAGAATTATCCATTTTAAAACTAAATTGATGGTTAAAAACTCATTAATTATCATTTATTTGAATACCTGAAAATATTGAACTTAAATTTTCCTCTAGTCCATTTTTATTTGTGTCTGTTTGTGTGTTTATTGCCTGTTGTATCCTTTGCTCTTTTGTCTTTTGGAATGATTGTCCCTTTTAAAAATTAATTCATAAGAACCCTCTGTATATTATAGACAGTAAAACTGTAATGTCATACAGATACCAATATTTTTTCTAGTTTTCATAAAAGCCTTTCAATTATTTGTTTCAGACAGTTTAAAAAATTCATAAAGTCCATCTTTTACTTTAAAGTGCTTGTTGCTTTGATGTTATGATTAGCAAAACATTTCCACCCTCGTATGGTATGTGTTTTCAAGGATATAACACAGTTTCCAATATTTTCGTGATTTTTTTTTTTTCGTTTATCTTTCCATTATTTAAAAGAATCTAGGACATAACAGTAGATTAAAAAGATAACAGAGGGAGAGGCAGAGGAATTCCTCTTACCTGAGTCTTCTGAGCTGGTAGGTAGAGTTTGATGGTGATAGAACATGGCCTTTGAGGGCCAGAGATTCATTTTGCAGGGCCACATGCAAAGAAGTGTCATCAGCATTTCAAGAGGAAGTGACAAGGAAGGGAAGTGAAAGCCTGGCGAGCCCTGATTGTCGCCTTTTCCCCTGACGGTGGTTCAGTGCAGTGAGTGTTGACTGATTCCACACACCCCACATTTTGCTGAGTGTCATGACACTGAGTGTGAAGACCATACTTTTCAAGGGCACCAGACATTCATAAGCCACCCTAGAAAAGAAGAGGTCATTGAAATCCAGAGGTAAAGAGTAGTGTAGGGAAAACAAAAAATAAAAAACAGGGTAGAGCTGGGCCATGGTAAAATCCACCTTGTATCATTTGTTTGCAGTGTTTGATCCCTTTAAACATCTTCATGGGCAAGAACTGGTCTTAGGATAATTCTTTCAATGCCTGAAATGTGGAAGGCAGTTTTTACTGAAATTCATAGAAAATGGTGCATAAAGGAATTGTGTTGCTTTATAATCTGTCACCATGCTTTATTAATTAATCCCTGGTGTCTGTTAGATAATGATGATGGACATTCTGGCTTATTAAAATAGTATGAAATTTACTCATTTTTTAAAAGGTAAGTTTAATACTGTAATGAGGATGAATTTCAACTTACCATCTTAACTTCTTAACTTTTAGTGAACAAAAAACCAAACCAGACCCATTGCTGTCAAGTTGATTCTGACTCATAGTGATCTATAGAACAGAGTAGAACTGCCCCAGAGGGTTTCCAAAGAGCGGCTGGTGGACTCGAACTGCCATCCTTTTGGTTAGCAGCTGAGCTCTTAACCACTGTGCCACCAGGGCTTCTTTAGTGAACAAAGATGAGTCTATTACTAAACAAGGCCAGAGGAAATTATTACTAGTAACAACAACATATTTATTAGGTCTCTAATATGTACCAAATACTATTTTATATGATTTATGATTAAATTTCATTTTCTTCACTGCTATTATTTTGGTTTTTAAAATTACCAGTTTACTGATGAGGAAACTGGGGCATGATGAAGTTTAGAGGGACGTTTTAGAAAAGGTAAAATGAGTGACTCAGACTTTGCACTTTCAAAGTAACAGTAGATAACATGGATAAAGCAATTGATATGGTATCATTAAATTCAATTATATTTTACATTAAAATATTTATTGAATGTCTATATGAGTCTAGAACTGTACTGAGATAAAAAACAAAACAACAAAAAGCCAACCAACTAATAAGCATAAATTAATTGAACAATACAGGAAACTCAGTGATGTGATAAGCAAAATATAAGCAAGTACCGAAAGGTACTGCACTGACTTTAAATGTTCTAGGTCATGGAGGAACGAAGTCAACATTGGCTCTGGTTTTTGGAAATGTTAAAGGAAGGGGCAGGATGGTAGGGCCTTTATGAGATGTTCCATAGTTGAATAGCAGTTGATAGAAACCCTCATCATGCTTTATGCTTAGGAAGTTGGAGATTATTGTTCTAATCTGTTGTGACTGATTTTCGTATCTGTATGCCTCTTCTTTCTCCACCTTCTATAGGGATGTCAAAGTTTGATGTGACACTATAACTAAGGATTGAGTTTCGCTGCATATAAAGGAACAAAAAACCACATAAGGTGTAGTTTAAACAAGTTATGGGGTGCATTTTCTCTCAATAATAATAATAACAGTAAGGTGGGAGTCCAGTGCTGGTGAGGGTGCTCTGTATATCATCGGGGACCAAAGTTTCTTCTAAATTGCTGTTCTACAATTCTTATGGTGTGGCCTTTATTTTCATACTTGAAAAATGGCAGCTGAAGCTGAAACCATTTAATCAGGGAGATGAGGAAGGATAACAGGTAAAACAGCAAAGGAAGCAAGTCAGCTAAGACTGTTCCATTTAAAAAGGCTTATCAAGAATCCCTACCGAGAAATTTCTGTTTAAGTTTTATTGGTCTAGGTCACATGGTCACCTCTAGCTACAAGGCAGGGTGGGAATGTAGGTTTTTAGTTGGGCACAATGAAACCCTTAACACAATGAGAGGTCTCTTAGTAAGGGGAAAAAGAGAAACTAGATATTGGATAGGCAAATAACAGTCTCTGCCGAAAACATTAATTTGGGAAGAATATGAGACTCACCATTCAAATAAAATGAGAAAATTCTCAATAATGAAATGTTAAGTAGAATATTAATTACCCACTTCATTACTTCATAGGGTTCCTGTGAGTATTAAATGAGGAAATGCCTATAAAGTTGGTGGACATAGTAAATGCTCAAGAAATGTTAGCCATGATTGTTTGTTATTATTAAAAAGTTTAAATTAAATGAGCTACTGCATATAAAGTGATGGATAGAGAAATTGTTCAAGAAATGTTAGCTGTTATTTTTTGCTGTTATGAAAATGTTTCACTCTCTGTGATTCCCTACTTCTGCTTCATAAATTATATGAATACACTTCTCTGCAGAGGCTTTTATTTCCTATCTACGTAATTGTTACAGGTTTAACCTTAAGGAAGATGGCAGTGTTTTCTAATCATGTAGCACAAAACATCATTTATGAAGAATGTTTTGGGAGGCTGTAGCAGATGATAGTGTTCATCTGCCTTACTGGAATGCTCTAATTTATAACGGGTTGATTTATGAAAGTTTGTTGGAGTCAAGGTTGCAATAATGAATGTACTGTGTGTAAGACAATTGGAGAAGTCTTGGTTAATATAATCTGTCTTACATTCTGAAAGACAAACAAAGGACAATGAATATAAAAGAAAGTATCACTTTCAAAAACTGCTCTAACTTAGAATCATTGAATTTTATAGTTGGAAATATTTTAGAGGGGAAACCGAGGCTTAACATGCTCAGAGTGATAGGTGGATTGCAGGAGTTCACAAATAAATTATAGCATTTATTATATCTTGTATCCTGAAGTCACATAAAGAAGAACACACAAATCCTTTAAAAGAGATATTTTTATGTTTCATTTTTCTAATTGGCATGTAACAGTTAAGTTGTGAACTCTGCTTTTAACAATGAAAAATATCGTTTTGGGTAGGTGAATTTATTAAAAAAAATAACGATATTGACATCAATATCTAGGAAGTCGCCTTGATATCCTCGACATTAGTGAGCTGAAATAGACTGGTATTGGCCATTTTGAATCAGATAACCATACGGTCTACTATGCCAGGAATGACATATTGAAGAGGAGCGGCATTACATTCATTGTCAAAAGAAATTGAAGATTTTTACCCAATTCTGAAGTCTGAAATTGATCAAACATGCAATCAAAATGCGTTGATAATTAGTGGTGATTGGAATGGGAAAGTTGGAAACAAAGAAGAAGGACCGGTAATCGGAAAATATGGTCTTGGTGATAGAAATGACTCTGGAGATCGAATGGTAGAATTTTGGAAGACCAATGACCTATTCATCGGAAATAACCTGTTTTTCCACAACATAAAACAGCGACTACGCACGTGGACCTCACCAGATGGAATACACAGGAATCAAATCGACTACATCTGTGGAAAGAGACAATGGAAAAGCTCAATATCATCAGTCAGAACAAGGCCAGGGACTGACTGCAGAACAGATGATCAGTTGCTCATATGCAAGTTCAAGTTGAAGCTGAAGAAGATTAAAACAAGTCCACAAGAGCTGAAGTATGACCTCGAGTATATCCTACCTGAATTTAGAGATTATCTCAAGAACAGATTTGACGCATCAAACGCGAATGACAGAAGACCAGATGAGTTGTGGGATGACATCAAGGACATCATGAATGAAGAAAGCAAAAGGTCATTAAACAGACGGAAAATAAAGAAAAGATCAAAAAGGATGTCAGAAGAGACCCTGAAACTTGCTCCTGAACTAGAGTAGCTAAAGCGAATGGAAGAATTGAGAGAGTAAAAGAGCTGAATAGATGATTTCAAAGGGCAGGTCAAGAAGACAAAGTAAAGTATTATAATGAAATGTGCGAAGAACCACAGAGCTGGCATTAGAAAACCAAAGGCAAGAACACGTTCAGCAGTTCTCAAGCTGAAAGAACTGAAGAAAAAATTCAAACCTCAAGTTGCAATAGTGAAGGATTCTATGGGAAAAATGTTGAAAGATGTAGGAAGCATCAAAAGAAGATGGAAGGAATACACAGAGTCACTGTATCAAAAAGAATTGGTCTACTTTCAGCTATTTCAGGAGGTAGCATATGATCAAGGATTGATGGTACTGAAGGAAGAGGTCCAAGCTGCACTGAAGGCATTGGGGAAAAACAAGGCTCCAGGAATTGATGGAATACCAACTGAGACATTTCAACAAATGGTTGCAACACTGGAAGCACTCACTCGTTTAGGCAAGAAATTTGGAAGACAGCTACCTGGCCAGTCAACTGGAAGAGATCCGTATACATGACCATTCCAAAGAAAGACGATCCAACAGAATGCGGAAATTATCGAACATCATTAATATCACATACAAGTAAAATTTTGCTGAAGATAATTCAAAAACCACTGTAGCCGTACATCAACAGGGAACTGCCAGAAATTCAGGCAAGATTCAGAAGAGGACGTGGAATGAGAGATATCATTGCTGATGTCAGATGGGTCTTGGCTGAAAGCAGAGAATATTAGAAAGATGTTTATTTGTGTTTTATTGACTGTGCCAAGACATTCCACTATGCAGATCTTAACAAATTATGGATAACATTATGAAGAATGGGAATTTCAGAACACTTAATTGTGCTCATGAGAAACTGTACATAGACCAAGAGGCAGCAGATCCGACAGAACAAGGGGCTATTGCGTGGTTTAAAATCAGGAAAGGTGTGTGTCAGGGTTGGATCCTTTCAGCATACTTATTCAATCCATATGCTGAGCAAATAATCCGAGAAGCTGGACTATACGAAGACGAATGTGGCATCAGGATTGGATGAAGACTATTAATAACCTGCAATATGCAGTTGACACAACCTTACTTGCTGAAAGCGAACAAGACTTGAAGCACTTACTGATTAAAATCAAAGACTACAGCCTTCAGTATGGATTATACCTCAACCTAAAGAAAACAAAAATCCTCACAACTGGACCAATAAGCAAGATCATGATAAATGGAGAAAATATTGAAGTTATCAAGGATTTTATTTTACTTGAATCCACAATCAATGCCCACGGAAGCAGCAGTCGAAAAATCAAACGACATATTACATTGGGCAAATCTGCTACAAAAGACCTCTTTAAAGTGTTAAAAAGCAAAGACGTCACTTTGAGGACGAAGGTGCTCCTGACCCAAGCCATAGTATTTTCAATGGCCTGCATATTTCAATCTCATGCATATGCATGAGAATGCTAGACAATGAATAAGGAAGACCAAAGAACTGATGTCTTTGAATTATGGTGTTGGTGAAGAATATTAGATATACCATGGACTGCCAGAAGAACAAACAAATCTGTCTTGGAAACAGTACAGCCGGAATGCCCCTGAGAAGCGAGGACAGCGAGACTACCTCTCACTTACTTTGAACATGTTATCAGGAGGGACCAGTTTTTGGAGAAGGACATCATGCTTGCTAAAGTAGAGGGTCAGTGAAAAAGAAGACCCTTAATGAGATGGATTGGCACAGTAGTGGAAACAATGGGTTCAAACATAGCTAAGATTGTGAGGATGGCATAGGACTGGGCAGTGTTTCGTTTTGTTGTGCTTAGGGTTGCTGTGAGTCGGAATTGACTCGACGGCACCTAACAACAAAAACAACAAGGCTTGTGTTTGTATTTGTTTTCTCATTTCTGCCTCCATGAGGTTTTTCTCCTTATTATTATTATTATTTTCAATGAGACCGATAGTACAGCCTTTCTTTCTCTTGTTTCTTAATATCACCTACAGCTAAAGAATTGTTAGGTGTTAACTTCCTTTGAGAATCAATGACACTTTGCAAATGGCTATGTGGAGCGGATAACAACACTCCAAACTTGGGTTTAGTTATCTTTTAATGGGGATAAAAGTAGATCCTATGTCATAGTGTTGTTAAAAAAAAAAAACAAAAAAACCAAACCTGTTGCCATTGAGTCGATTCCAACTCATTGTGACCCTATAGGACAGAGTAGAACTTCCCCATAGAGTTTCCAAGGAGCGCCTGGTGGATTTGAACTGCGGACCTTTTGGTTAGCAGCAGTAGTGGTTGACCACTATGCCATGAGGGTTTCCATAGTGTTGTTACGAGGCTTAAATGAAGTGACACATTTAAAGACCTTATAGAATGCACACATAGTGTGCATTCACCGTTATTGCTATGAGTAGAAGTATTATTAGTATAGTAGCTAGCATGTGACTGACAAATATAAGAGATTTCATTGAGTTGAAAGGTAGTATAGTTGCCACGGAAGTCCTCATAGTCTGTGGAAGTGACCAATTTATTTCTGTGTAACCCTTTAAAGGAACCCTGGTGGTGCAATGTTTAATCGCTTGGCTGCTAACCAAAAGGTTAGTGGTTCAAATTTACCCAGCAGCTCAGCAGAAGAAATAGCTGGCTAGGTGTGGTCAAGTGAATTTAGACTTAGAGTAGAACTTCCCCATAAGGTTTTCTAGGCTGTAATTTTTATGGGAGCAGATCATCAGTTCTTTTTGCACAGAGCTTCTGGGTGGGTTTGAACCACCAACTTTTCGGTTAGCAGCTGAGCGCTTAAATGTTGCCAAGAAAGCCCTGTGGGGCAGTTCTACTCTGTCGGGTGGGGTCACGATGAGTCAAAATGGACTTGTACGGCACCTAACACCACCACCAATCTTTCAAAAATCCTCTTAGCTTCAAGAAGAATTTATCACTCAAATCTATTTTTACACGGGGATTCTCAATGTATGAATGTTAGTAGAACACACTCTAATGGCATTCAGTAAGAGCACAACCTACTTAGGATCACCTTAGCCTACAGATCACTGATAAAAGCAGCTGGAGTTAACATATGTGCCTTACAAATCTTTCAAAGTCCTAACAAAACCAGCCTGATATCCTAACCACACTATGAATTTCAGCTTGTGTGTAGGAAAGACGCCTGGGAAGCCTGATAATGCTAGGAGCGTAAAATGAGGGCCTTGTCCTCTAACCCTGCATTGGGAAGCACCAATGAAGAGAGACTAAAAGGAAGTGTGCATTGTACAATTTCTTAAGTGAGCATGAATTTCACCTTTCTGGGTTGATGTAGTTTGGCAAACCTGTGCCCTTTTGAATGGTTCCCACTATTTTTAAATTACAGCAGAAGTATGTTTGAAATTGATCAGTCTGATATATAGTCATAAAGGTAACAGGGTGAATCAGAAAACTTAAAGCAGACTCTCTCTTTATAAACACCAGCTTACCTAAAGTGCCTTTTGTCGTCTCGTCCTTTGACCAGCCAGCCTGTAATCATCAATGAGCTCCTCAGCCAGTAATAAGTCATGTGCCAGACAGACTTTCCTATATGATTTTCATTCAATGCTTTGGAATCCTGGGGCAGAAAGAAATTATGTAAATATAAGTTTTCATTACTGTTTTGTTTTATGACTTTTTCCTCCTCTGGTTTTATTGCCTCATGTAATAGAGGTAAATATGGGGGTTTCTGTTCTAGTGTTTCTGTTCTCATGCTTTGCATTCAATCCATGTTAATTTAATTATCCATGATTTCTTAGGTAAAAGGAGGAATGGAGACTCCATGCTTTCTGCAACTACTTCAGTCGTTCCTTTACTGCCCGTGACACCATGTGAGACCTGCAGATGCTAAGCAACCTCTCCCTGCACCAACTCAAACAAAAAAATGTTAACCATATGCAACTCCAACTTGTTTATCCTTAAGCAATACCAAGCCAAACAGTGCTACAGGCGGGCAGTGGGGGAGACAACAGAGTTGACGCTTCACACAGGGTTGCTTTGTGAGAAAAGCAGAGCTAGGAATCACAAGAATTTAGGGCAGGGATAGTTGAGCTGGGTTTCTTTCTTCCAACTTTTCTTACTGATAAAGACTCGGGCTTCTCTGAAATTCTATTCGTGTGAATAGAGTTGATGTACTGCTGCTTCAAAGATTAGCTCCTGGATTTCATAGTTGGAGTCTGAAGTATCTGGGCGGGGGGTGGGGGGGGGAGGCCCTGTGGATTCTGATGCCTAGAAACCCTGAGACATGATCTATTAGCTACTGGTAGGAATTAAGACATTTATTAGGAAAAAATAAGGAGTTTTAATTCATTTTAACTCATATTAAATTTGAAAGATAATTTTCTGAAAAATATTAATTTTTGATGTACATATTTTCAAAGCTCTCTTCTTCTTGGCAGCTGAAATTTCTGAGTACCTTCTGAGAAAAAAAGTTCAGGAGATTATTAAATACAGGAAATGTGAGGGCTATTAGACCAAGAAAAAAATAGAAAAAAAAGGTTCAAAATGATATTAGAATATAAAGTTGTAATCTGGATCTCTTTTTTCCTTCAAAATAGGCTTATTTATTCATGTTTAAGTGTTCTTCCCCTTTGAATTGGAAAACAATATAACCATATAAAAGATATTTTTTGGGGGGGAGAAAAGTTCCACCAATACAACACAGTTATTTCCATTTGTGCATATTAAGACTTTGTTCCTCTGCAATCTCTCTTTATCCTTGATACATGCATTACCATAGGTATCCAAACAGATCTGATGAGATGACCTAAGGGAAGTATTTCCATATATCTAAAACAAAGAATCACACAAAGTTTACAGACAGTGAGTTAGAAATCATACGTATGCATTTTAGCGAAAAGAAATGGCACATTTTCTAACTACATCCAATTTGTATTTGTGACTTATTTTCAGTCATTCTACATGCACTAACCCCCATAGATTACGGCATGTTAGTGCCAAACCGAATCTAAATTGAACGAGCCTCTAACTTTGTCTAAAAAAAAAAAAATCTGAGTCAGCACTATTTATTCATTTTTTTAGTCATTAGATTACGGTACTAATGACACAGCGGAGGGAAGGGAAGTGCAAATATTAAGAGAAGATATAGTTCTTACTCTAGGCAAGATTATCCATACCTCAATACATGCTCCTTGGTTGTCGTGGTTAAGAGGTTAGGTTACGGAGTCAGACTGCCTGGTTTAGAATACCAGAACTTCCTCTCACTAGTTCTGTGACCTTGGGAAAGTTATATAACTTCTCTGAGAACCAGGTTTATTGTCTGTAAAACTGGGATAATATTAGAATCTAACTCATTGGATTGCTGTGAGGATTAAATGAGCCAATGCGTGTAAAAATGCCCTGTACAGAGCCAGGCACACATATTATTGTTGTTTTACTTAGTATTTCACACTAATTCATCACATTCTAAGTAGTGTGCAGGTTATTTTATCACAACTAAAATCAAACTATTAGTCAGCAATATTTAAAAAAGATGATACACTATGATCAAGTGGGATTTATCCCAGGAACACAAGATTTGTTTAACATCTGACAATCAACCAATGTAATGCAACATATTAATAGAGGACAACACCACTTGATTATCTCAGTAAATGCTGAAAAAGCATCTGACAAAATCCAACACCCTTCATGATAAAAGCACTCAACCAACTATCAGTAGAAGGCAATTTCCTCAATGTGATAAATGGTATTTAGAAAAAAACCCACAGCAAATGTCTTAATGGTGAATGACAGAATTTTTTTACCCCTAAGATCAAGAACAAGGCAAGGATGTCTACTGTTGCTACTTTCATTCAACATTGTACTGGAAGTTCTAGCCAGGACAATTAGGTAAGAAAATGAACTTAAAATCATTCAGATTGTAAAAGAAGAAGTAAAACTATCTGTTCACAGATGACATAATCTTATATAGAAAACCATAAGGAATCCATAAAAAATATGAGCTAATAAGTGAGTTCAACAAGATTTCAGGATAGAACATAATATACAAAAATCAATTGTATTTCTATATATTAGCAACAAACAATCCAAAATGAAATTAAAATGATTCCAATTATAAGGGCACTATAAAGAATACAATATTTAGGAATAAATTTAACAAAAGAAGTGCAAGACTTGTACACTGAAAACATTGTGGAAAGTAATTAAATTAAAGAAGACCTAAATAAATGGAAAGACATCCAAGTTCATAGATTGGAAAACTTAATACTGTTAAGATGGCAATACTTCCCAAATTGATCTATATATTCAATATAATCTCTATCAAAATCCCTGCTGTTTTTTTTTTTTTTTTTTTTTTTTGCAGAAATTGACAAGTGAATCTTAAAACTCATATAGAAATGTAAGGGACCCAGAATAGCCAAAACAGTCTTGAAAAAGAACGAAGTTGGAGGACTCACACTTTTTGATTTCAAAACTTATTCTGAAGCTACAGTAATTAAAACAGTGTGGTACTGACATAAAGATAGACTTACGAATCAATGTAACAGAATTGAGATTCCAGATACAAACCCTCATATTTACGGTCAATTGATTTATGACAGGATGCCAAGGTAATTCAAGGGGGAAAGAATAGTTATTTCAACAAATGGTGCTGGGACAATATGATATCCACATGCAAAAGAATGAAGCTAGACTCTACCTCTCACCATATAAAAAAAGTTAACTGAAAATGGACTAAAGACCTAAGTATAAGGCTAAAATTATCAAACTCTTAGAAGAAAACATAGGAGTAAATTTTTGTGATGTTGGGTTTGACAATGAATTCTTAGATATGATCTCAAAATACAAACTACAAAAAAAAAAAGTAGATATATTGGACTGCATCAAAATTAAAATCTTTTGCGCTTTGAAGGACACCATGAAGAAAGTGAACAGACTACCCCCAGAACAAGAGATAATGTTTGCAAATCATATGTCTGAGAAGGGACTTGCATATGGAATGTATAAAGAATTCTAACAATGCAACAATACATAGACAAATAGCAAAATTAAGAACTGGCAAAAGATTTGAACAGGAATTTCTTAAAAGAAGAAGAAGCAAAAAACCATGACCAATAAGCACATAAAAAGATACTCAACATTTTTAGTCATTAGGGAAATGCAAATGAGAACCACAAGGAGAGCCACTTCACAGCCACTATATCAAAAATAAAAAAGACAGACAATAAAACGTGTTGATGAGGATGTGGAAGAATTGAAACCTAGTGCATTGTTGATGAGAATATAAAATATTGCAGCCACTATGGAAAACAGTCTGGCATTGCCTCCAAAGTTTAAACCTCATGCCTTGTTATTTCACTCCTAGGAATATACCCAGGAGATATGAAAACATATAATCACACAAAAAATTGTACATGAATGTTCATAAAAGCGTTATTCATAATAGCAAAAAGTAGAAACAAAGCAAATTTCCATCAACTGATGAATGGATAAACAAAATGTGGTGTAGTCATACAACGTAATAATATTCAGCTATAGAAAAAAATGAAGTACTGATACATGCTACAACATGGATGAAACTTAAAAACTTTATGCTAAGTGGAATAAGCTAGTAGCAAAGGACCACAGGTTGTATGATTCCATTTATATGAAATGTCCAAAATCGGCAAATTCATAGAGACAGAAAGCAGATGAGCGCCTGTCAGGGACTGAGAGAAAGGGGAAATCGGGAATAAGTGCTAATGGGTACTGGGTTTCTTTCTGAGGTGATGAAACTGTTCTAAAAGCAGGTAGTGGTGATGGTTGCACCACTCTGAATATACTAAAACACCCTGAATTATACACTTTAATAGGGTGAATTTTATTGTATATGAATTACATCTCAATAAAGCTGTTAAAAAAACAGACAAAAAACTGGTAGTCAGTTTTCCCTTATTTTCACCTTTGCCCTTACTTTTTATTTTTTCCAGAGTTTTTGTTCAAAGTCTGTGGAGTCCTGGGGAAATCTCGAGTGACTGCTCTGTAAGAGCAGTGTAACATCCTCCAGTGAATTCATTCCCAAGAGCCAACAGTTTCATTTGCCTTCTGAAGTTTATTGAGGCAACTTGTCAGCGTTGTTCCTTATCCTGCTTAAACTTAGATCTAAAGGCAGGCTGGGAATTACCATATTAGGCAATTTTTTAAATTTATTATTATTTTTTTTTAACAATCTGTGGTCAGTCAGAGAAAAACAAAATCCAGGGAGTGGATTCTCTTTCCTTTGGTGGCAAGATCTCCTCATGGACACTTTGGTGTCTGGAACTTCGGTGAACATGGACTACGCTGACTCAAAACAGGATGATGGGGGACCTGATGTTAGTACTGCATAATCTGTTGTAACTAATCCTGGGTCCGTATGGGGACTCTCAGCCAGAAAACTCAAAGCAGTATCCTATCAAAACACTTATTATTTTACATGACTTTTTAGAACTAAGGAGAATGATATTAATGAAGCTAAAATTTTGACTAAAAGCATTCTCCCGTAAGGAAAAAAAAACAAACAACCCTATTATTTTACAGAATAAAGACTTCTTTATATAGCCAAGGTACAATATTTCCCTGATACTATACGTTAGCTCGAATTCATTAACTGACCAATAACCCACACTGTAATCATTAAATAATTACACAGTACTTCCATTATGTTCATCATCTACAAATAAATGTTTATGAATAACTGCTGTGTTTGGGGAGTCCCTGGCTGGCACAAATGGTTAAATGCTCACCTACTAGCCGAAACATTGACGGTTCAAACCCATCCAGAGGTGCAATGGAAGGCAGGCCTGGTGATCTGCTTCTAAAAGGTCACAGCCTTGAAAACCCTATGTAGAAGTTCTACTCTGACACATGGGTTTGCCATGAGTCAGAATTGACTTGATGGCAACTAGCAATAACAACAGCTTGGTTAGGCATTATTTAATTTGAAACCAAATCAAAACAATGCATTCTCAGACCTGTTATTTGTCAGTGGTAAGTCTTCGAAAAAAATCAGCAAATATTTTAATCAAAATTACAGGTATAGATCAAAGATTAATGAGTATACAAAAAATACTTCTAAAATGATAAAATAGAAAAATAGGAGCAAACGTAAAAGGAGAGGAAACAGCAGCAGATGAGAAGCAGATGAAGGATTCCAACATATTATGGCAAATGGTATTTGTCTTAGTCTGGGTTCTCTAGAGGAACAAAATCAGTCAAGTGTATAGAGAGAAATTTACTTCAAGGAAATGGCTCATGCAATTGTGAGGAAATGGTTCATGCACTTGCAGGACTGGCAAGTCCCAAGTCCATAGGTCAGGCAGCAGGCTGAAGGCTTCTCACATCCCAAGAACCGGAGGTCAAGTGACAAGAAGAGTTCAGGATTAAAACAGGAAACACTTTGCCAGAATATCCATTTATATACTGGAGGCATGCCCCACCCCCAAGGAAACTCCCCTTTCAACTGACTGGCTGCTCACATCAGACAACAAAATGGAAGATAATTACATAGTGTTTGCCAAACCACTGAGAATCATAGCTTAGAGAAGTTGACACCTAAAATTAACCATCACAGTGTTTGATAGAGCTATGAGGGTTGAGGAAGTTAAAACATAAAGGACTTTCAGTGATGAACAGTAACAAAGAAAAAAAGGGAGCTGATTTGTACCTCTGAACCTCTAAGGGACTCAGGACTTGGAATTACCAGTCCATTGCAGAGCACAAGTGAAGTATAGCACTGAAAATCAGGAGTGGTTGGAAATGTATTAGAAGTGCCAGACCCATGGAGAAGTCAGCATGACTTGACCAATGCAAGGTCACAGAAGCTTCATAGACACATCCAAACTCCCTGAGGGACCGAATTACTGGGCTGAGGGCTGGAGACCATGGTCACAAGGGACATCTAGCTCAATCGGCATAACATAGTTTATAAAGAAAATGTCTTTGCACCTACTTTGGTGAGTAGCGTCTGGGGTCTTAAAAGCTTGTGAGTAGCCATCCAAGAAACTCCACTGGTCCCACCCCATCTGGAGAAAGGAAGAATGAAGAAAACCAAAGACACAAGGGAAACATTAGTTCAAAAGACAAATGGACCACGACTACCACAGCTTCCACCAGACTGAGTCCAGCACAACTAGATGGTGCCCAGCTACCACCACTGACTGCTCTGACAGGGACCATAATAGAGGGTCACGGACAGAGCTGAAGAAAAATGCAGAACAAAATTCTAACTCACAGAAAAAGACTAGACTTACTCGCCTGACAGAGACTGGAGAAACCCTGAGAGTATGGCCCCCAGACACCGTTTTAACTCAGTACTGAAGTCACTCCTGAGGCTCACCCTTCAGCTGAAGATTACACAAGCCCGTAAAACAAAACGAGACTTAATGGGCACACCAGCCCAGTGGCAAGGACAAGAAGGCAGGAGGGGAAAGTATAGCTGGTACTGGGGAACCCAAGTTTGAGAAGGGGAGAGTGTTGACACATTGTGGGGTTGGCAACTAGTGTCACAAAACAATATGTGTATTAATTGTTTAATGAGAAACTGATTTGCTCTGTAAACTTTCATCTAAAACACACACACACAAAAAAAAAGATTGCAGCCAAGGAGGGGAAGAAAAGTGCCAGACCCAGGAGTCCTCTCGTAAAGTCAGGTGATTACCTCCACCTTCCCCTTGACCAGGTGGAAGAGTGTGACCTGCTCTCTGACTAAACTAAAAGTGGCTGCCTCAGGATTTAGAATACTGCTCACTAATCAACAATTCTGTTTAATGAGACAGACTATCCAGTCATACTTCACAGAATAATTCTTAAGTATAAATAGAAATCAAGATAAGAATACCTAATTTCTGATGAAAACCTAAAACACAGAGAAATTAAAACAAAAACAAAAAATATACTTGAAAAAAACAGAAATAATGCTGAGAACAGTAGAAAATACTAAAAGCCAACCTATCAACTGACAACAACGACAAGAACAAAACGAAAAACAGAGCTTTGATCAATATCCTCAGATGTAAAAAAGGGATAGTGAAGCATCCATAAACCAAGGTGAAATATATTTAGAAGGGAGGTTAAAGACAAAATTGAGATGGATGGAAATGATCATATTGGGCACAGCATTGGGAATGGAAGAGCGCCAAAGATAGACTTCAATGCTTTGAATAAACATAATTTTCAACCCAGAATTCTCTACCCAGTCAAGCCATTAGCCAAGAGCTTGAGTATGGAATAAAGATGTATAAATTCAGAAAATGTGTCTCCTATGTATTTTTTCTTTCCTTCTTTTTTTCTTTTTTTTGGAAACTAAGAGAGGAGATGCTTTAGCAGAGCCAAGAAGTAGAAGGAGAAGGAATGCAGAGTCTAGGGGGGAAAAAAATTAAAGTGCTTTAAGAAGGGTGACTAAAGGAAGCCCTAGGGTGCTGTCGATCTAGCAGGCCTAAAGCGCAACAGTCTTAGCACGAAGAAGGAAAACTGAGGGTGCTAGGGAGGAAATTCCAGAAAAAAAGATGGGACAGAGCAAAAAGGAAATTATTAGAATACCACCTATGTTTGAGCATTTGGAAAACCAAATGAGTTACAAATGTATGGTAACTTCAAAGGAGCAGTTGGAAAAAGTTACGCATTATAAAAAATATCTAAGTAAAGTAAAAGGCAGAAAGTAAATTCCAGAAAGGGGAGAATTGGATAGAAAGGCAATATAATCGTAGAATTGCTTTGCTGTATGGTAATTTGTATTTATAAATGTATACGAATGTGAATGCTGACTTTTGATATAACTATTTTTTGCTATAATTATATTGAAATGCGGAAGGAAAGTAGTGAGTATGAAAAATTCAAAAGCACCTAAGCAGGTTATTTATAAATATAGAGGTGAATGCCAAGAGAAGCAGCTAAAAGATATACTGAGTATTTTAGAGAGGAAAACTGATGAGAGGGAGGGTGAATTCTTATTGTAACCCGTTTAGAATTATTACCGGATTAAAAATTGTAACAATAGGAATGTTTTCTTTTTTGTTGTTGTTGTTGGACAAAGTAAACTGAAAAGCACACAAAGGCCTAAAAAAGAAAAATTTCAGATAAGAAAGAAAAATCTAATCGGCAAAGTTACATAGCATTATGGTAAAGGGGGAGGGGGACAAAAAAACAACAGATGAGATAGGTTTTGTTTCAAACTTATCATGTCCTTTTAATCTGGTACATGATGAACAGTCTTATTTTCCTGGCTCCTCTTTAAACAGACTGAGGCCATATAAGAGCCAGGGGAAAAATGATCTGCATCAGCGAAAAGATGGCCATGATGAAACCGGCCTTTTCAAGCCTTAAATCTATGATTTGCATGTTGTAGGAAATGGGCAGAAAAAAAAATTGTTAACTCAGTAATGATAGAGAGAACCTTAACATCAACTCTTACCAGTTTGAAACAGCATAGCCTCATAGAACCATCGGTATTACTTCCAAGCAAATGGGATGTAAACCCAAAGCTCTACAGTTTCAGGAACAGAGATGAGGAAGAAAACAGGAGGCCATTCCACTTAGCGTCATAATCCTTGGTATTCCAGACTGAGGAACAGGAATTTATTAAAAGGAAAGCAAATGTCCAGGAGCAGAAGAAAGTTAAGAGCCACGTGTTTTATACAGCAGTTCCTCAGGTAGACTGGTCATCTTGACTGTGCCGTCACTTGAAATGGCAGTGCTGTAATGTAGTGAACAAGAATCTGGTAAGCACTTTCAGATCCAGTCATGATAAAAGGTTTCATCCACATGACAGCCCCTAAACATTCTAGAACAGAAAAAATATGGCCAGGTCAGTGATTCAGAGGTTCAGAGCCCTCAAGTTCGATAAATGAAAATGAAGATTCAAATATAATACGATGAATAAATCATTTTCAACATTTTCACTGACAGATTTGTCAATCTCAGTATAAAGGGAATTTATAATAGTTGAAGTAATCGACTCAATGTGTCCAACATTTATGACTGCTTACTATGTTGAGAGAAATACAAAGTTGAAGAAGGCACGTCACTTTCTTTCAAGGAATGAGAAAAGTCAGTCAGTCCAATTAATTATCGCTAGGTAGAATTAAAGAAAGACCCAATTTCACTATCTTATAGGATCAAATTGATAACAGCAACTCGAAAGATTAGATAGGAACTTTAGGGGACAGTGAGTTTATGCTAATGGGGGAGAACTACTCAGAAAAGGAGGGTGAGAATGGTTGCAGAACTTGAAGAATGTGATCGATGTCACTGAATTGTAAGTGTAGAAATTGTTGAATTGGCCTGTGTTCTGCTGTGTATATTCTCAGCAACAACAAAAAATAAAATCGATTTTATATGTACATATATATATATATATATATATTTTAAAGGACCCAACTTCTAACTATCTTAAACACTCTGCATTAGCTTAAGCAGCCACTCAGCAACATTTATTGAGTGTATACTTATTTATATGATGCACTTGAAATCAGTGCTTTCAATGAAGACGAAATCAAAACAGAGGAGACTTTGAGGGAAGGGAATTAAACATTTATTTATTCTATTTCAGGCATGTGGTAGATGCTTTGTATTATTATTTTATTTAAGCCTGCTATCCACCCTATGAAATTGTTGCTAGTTCCCAGGTTTCACAGAGGAGTACACTTAAGTGCAAAGGGTTAAGTACATTGCCAGAGGTCACACAGCTAGTAAGTGGTGGCTTTAGGATTTGACCCTAAGCGTGTTTGCAGTTTGCAACCAGTTCTTGGCTGGTTGGAGTCTGTTACAATTGAGAAATTTGAAGGGAGAGAGCATTGCAATTATTTATCTTTTTATAAGGTTAAATTGATTTATTTTGAAGAAATGTCCTTTATTCTTAGATTATGCTTTTCTTAATTTTTTTTTTTTTTGGTGCTACGCTGTCCAAGAGAGGATATTTTAAAAAATGATGGTAATAGAAGATAGCAATTTTTTTTTAAGGGTTTTGTATGACGATATAATACATAGACAAACACCTATCTCTCTCTCTTTTAATTTCACATGATTGAAATCTTAAAGTTTGGAAACTATTAGAGCATAACATTAGTCAGTCATCTTCAGGAATTTTTAATTGTTATTCTTCAATAGATAAAGTGTCTATAAATGATCTATCACTTTATGATTGCAACATACAATGAACAAAAATATTTTTTAGACAAGATTTTAGCATTTTTGGTAGAAACCTACTAGAAAGTTGTTTTAATGTGAAATTACAAATTAGGCACACTGTAGTTATTGGGCAAATATAAAACAAAACCATCATATTTATCTAATTTTTCTGGAGATCAGGTCAACTAATAACAATTTTTTTAATTAAAAATGACTGATTTTTCTTGAAATATTCTCCCTTTTACCAAATAATGATAGGAACTTACATTCTGTGGAGAAGTAAGGAATTAATAATTTTGTTTTCTCTTTCCCATAAACCCAAATGCCATTGGTAGCCAGGACCTAGACAATGAGGCATGCTTCTTTGAGAATTTTGGGGAGTGTAGTCTGGAGGGAAAAGATCTAGCTTGGGAGTCCAAAGCACCTCTGCTATTTACTACCTTGTGGTTTGACAAAGACATTTTATATCTCTGAGACTTAATTTTCTTATGTGTACAATATGGATATTAATCCCCACCCAACTGGGAGGATTCATGTAAAAACCTTTGCAAACCAGAGCTCTGCCCGAATACAATCTATTCAAAGCATGTGCTATTGACACAGTATCTACTGCTTGTATGTGTATTCGATTACCTGAAGGACAGAATAGTGACTCAAGAAGAGGATATTTTGGTGAGTAAGAGCCAAGGTCATCTTAAAATCCTTTAAGGCCCTCTGCGAGGACTGTCCCTGTTACCTCTTGGACCTCAGCCTAGTAAGTTCCCTCTTCCTTGCTGGCTCTGCAGTGACGCTGCCCTTCTTGTTGATTCTTGAAAATGTCATGCTACTGTCTCAAGTCCTTTGCATTTGATGTTTTCTTCTGCCTAAAACCACCAAACCCATTGCCTTCAAGTAGAACTGCCCTGTAGGGTTTCCAAGGAGTGCCTGGTGGATTCAAACTGCCAATCTTGTGGTTAGCAGCAGAACTCTTAACCACTTTGCCACCACAGCTCTGGTCTGCCTGGAACACTCTTTTTCTAGATACCCACAGGTCTTTGGCCCTGATCTTCTTCAGCTCTTATCCTTAGTGTTATTTTTCTTTACCATCCTATTTAAAATTTCACCCCCCTCAAGTGGCATCTCCATTCCCCTTTCCTGTTTTCTTTTTCTTTATAGCATTTATCACTACCATTTATTTTACTTATTTTTCTTGTTTATTCAATTAGAATGTATGTTCCGTAAGGACAAGTGTTTTATATTTTGTCCCTAGAACAGCGCCTGCCACATAGGAGACACTCAGTACATATTCGTTGAGTGGATGATGGTGATTTTTCCCTTCCATTGCCGAAGAAGAGGAAGCAATGGGTTTACTCAAAGTTTCTATCATCCATCTAATAAATCTGACATTAATCTTAAGAGATTTGTGTTTGACTGTTTTTGAAGAAATTGAAGAGAAGCATAGGGAATGTTGCATGAGTCTGTTCTTGCAAAAGCTACCACAGAAAAGCTTCAATAAAATAAACTTTGACATGTCATTAGTCTACATTTTGGTCTTATCAGAATTAAAAAAATTTTTTTTTGATAAGACATTACAAACTGGTTAAGGTATTTCATGTCAGATTTAGAGAATACAACCAACAGTAATCATTATGTAACTTTAGTCTTTTCTATCCCTCTTCTTAAGAGACATTGCTGACGAATTTTTTCTTCTTTTTTCTTAATTGTGCTTTAGGTGAAAGTTTACAGCTCAAGTTAGTTTTTCATTAAAAATTTATGCACATGTTGTTTTGTGGCATTGGTTGCAATCCCTACAATGCGACACCACTCTCCCCCTTTTCACTCCAGGTTCTTCATGTCCATTTGTCTGGTTTTCCTGTCCCTTCCTGCCTTCTTGACTTGCTTTTGGGCAGGAGTTGCCCATTTGGTCTCGTATATTAGAACTAAGAAGCATGTCTCTCATGTGCGTTGTTTGTTTTGTAGGCCTGTCTAATCTGACTATTGCCCGTGGACACTCTGCCAGCTCGGAACTGAAACCACTCCTGAAGCTGGCAATTTCTGATGCATTGAGATTCTCATAAAGCAAATTTAATAATATAAGGTAGACACAAAAAACTAAGTGTAGAGCTAAATTTTCTAATTAAAAATGTCTTCATTAACATTCATTTAATTAGTGGGAAATATATGTTTACTTTTTTTTTCTTTTTGTGGTGAAGATCTCTGATATACTACGTCTTTTACCACTTAACCGATCATTATGGTTTAATAAATATTAGGCAAAAATTGTGACAACACTTTATATTAAAATGATGGCATTAATGTAGTTTCTCTAGTACTCAAAGACTACACAGCTTCAAATTTTAGAGTTCAATAGCACAGCTTAACAACAACAACAACAAAAACCTAAATAAAAGTCATAGGGACAATAAGGACACTTACGTTGTATACCTAGCAGCCCAGAGGTTGGGAGCCTTCAAGGCTGGGTCGGTGATGCCGTCAGAACCCAGACTGTTTCCATCTTTCTGCTCTGTCATTATCAGCATAAAATGCTTTTCTCATTAAGGTAATAGTTTCAAATCCAGCGCTAGTGTACTCACCCCTGCCCCCCTCTAACCCGTGTAAGACATTTTCTTCTATTTCTTCTGTCCCATGTAGTTTACTCTTGATAGAGCCTCTCCAGGTACTAATAGGTGAGGATTCCTATAGAAGAATTCACAAGGAGGCAGATAGCATAAAGATGGAGAGCGTGTGTGGTAGGTTTAGTCTGCCAGTGCTCAGATACTGGCCCTGATACTCATTAACCATGTCATCTTGGGTAACTACTTGATTCTCCATCTCAGGTCCCCTATTTGTAAATGGAGATAATAGTATCTTCTTCAAATACATTTGAAGTGTTTAAAACGAAGCCTAGAATATGTAATATATGTGAGCTTAACAAATGTGAGTTCTTATTTCTCTCTCCAGTTAGAGCAGTTCTCTCAAGTTCAATATCAAATGGAGAATTGGCTGTTGTACAGACAATAGTTCAGGCCTAGTCATTATTTCTTCAATTATCCAAAACTTTTAGGAATCAGATGTTTTCGCTTGTTTGATTTATCTGGGTAATACAATTTGTCATTGAGTTAGTGATGAGGTTAAAGTTACAATATAAAGATTATTAGGCATCTGGGGAAAATGGATATGTGGTATACCTAGAAGTGATACCTAATGAAACCATGAGGTGGTCAAGCACTGCTCAATCCTATTCCAATCCATAGTATGTGTAAACGATACGGACAGATTATTTTAGGAGGAAGTCTTGTATTGTTTTTTATTTCATGAAATACCTCATCAAATTTCTTACCTGTGAACAAACATGTATGGATATGTTTAAAGATGCATGCACACATAGAAGCAAGAAGAGAGAAATAGAGATAGAGATAGACAGAGAGATGGGGAAAGAAAGAGAGAGCGACAGACTGAGATGTTAAGACAAAGAGTGTTATCATTATAGACTTTACCTGAGCAAGATCTAGAGGGAACGAAACAGACTAAAATATTTGCATAAATATTAATGGAGCAATGGATTTCTTAGAGGCAATCTTGGTCAAAGCAACATTCTCTTGTTCATTTTTTTTTCTTTTTCTTTTTAAAGTCATCCACTTGCTGCTTTGGTCCTTTGGATAGGGAAATAGAGCTGATTCTACAAAGCAGTATTGTTCCTAACATATCTCTGTTGTCAAAAGCTGCAGGAAAATAAGTCCATTCCTCCTGCAGTTGATACTAGAGATTTCTTGAGAACAAACCCTCCTACCTACTTCTCTGATATGGCAATTTTTCCAGAACTTTCCTTTTTCATTATAGAAGTGAAGAACGGCATTATTACTACCTTATAATTATTAACCTGTCTGTTCCCTTTTTTCCATAAGAAAATCTTAAAGCATGGTATTAATCCTGTAAGTACCATTTTGGTTTTGATAAAAAGAAAAAAAACATTATTTTTCAACATTTTGATTAGATCCTGATATATACAATCTTAAAACCATTCACCTGCTGCTGTTGGGAAATCCCCCGAAACCTAGGGCAGTGTGAAAATGGGAAGAAGATAGTATTTTTAAAAAGCAGGTGGTTGATTGTTTTGGCCACCTTTGTTCTGTGTTCGGGGTGAGAATATCCCTTACCTAAGAATCCTAAGAAAATCCTAAGAGAATCCTAAGAAAACAGTTGGGCCACCTCTCATGCGGCAGCAGCTACTCATGTCCTCTTCATTCTTACAAGATAGATATTAGCAACCTAGAAGTTTGCAAAAGTTGTGTTTGCTTTCATTCAAGGGCAAAAAGGAGAGAAAGTCATGTAACTTTTGCATATGTGTGTGCGCATGCGCATAGGGTTATACACTCTTGTGTGCGTGCATTTGAGTGTACATATGTATAGGAATCGGATACAGAATTTACCATGGTCTTTGTTAATCAGCAGATAAGCCGTGCGCATTTGGACATGCTATCAGAATTCTGAATTTCTGGTTAAAAATCTCTCTGGCTGAAAGTGTCTGTTGGAAATCACTGCCGTGGCTATTGCCAGGGGTCATTAAATGTACAGGAAAGGAGGCAAGGCAGAGATGCTCTTCCTTGTCTTAAATGAGCAAGGGTTAGTGCAGAACACTGGCAGATGAGCCAGTTATATACAATTCCAGGGACTTCAGTCCCCCTCCTGGGGACTGCGAAATTCTATGCCACTGTGAAGCGGTTTAGAAATGAGCCTGCAAAGAAGTCCATTGAATTTAACGTGAATATGCTTGAATCCAACAGAAGACAAGAATAAATCACCTTACAAATGTGTCTGGTGTAATTTTCCTGCTCCTTCCAGTTCCCCCACCCCCATCCCTTTTGTTCTTTGTGGATGTCTTTGTGATCAGCAGCATCTTTGAGGAGTCGCCTTTTCGAGATTTTTCTGTGGGTGTCTAGGCTGTGAGCTAGGTGCTGCTGCAGTATGAATCTTTTAAAAGCCAGCTAAGAAATATTTAAGACCCTAGTCTAAGAGGAACGGGTCTCCCAGGCATAATTTTTGGTGCTGGTTGCAGCAGGGAGCGTATGCTGGGAGGAAAGTATTATTTTTCTAAATGGAAGGTGTCAGATGGTCACGCAATGTGACTGCATGTTCGAGATCACTGCCTCCCATCTGCAATTTGTGACGTGTGAAAGATTCTGCCCAAATGTGCTCACCAACTGGAAATCCTCGGCACTTTTTTTCCTTATCAGGAGAGACCAAGATAACCAATGGTTTACAGATCAGGGATCCTATCAAATTAATATCACTGTAGGATAAAATCTGTTTTAAATACAACTCCCAAACTCCAGCAAAGTTCACTAGTACAAACAAGTTCGTTCATCTGATGAAGAACCCCTGCTCGCAAAACAACAACAAAATGAAATCTGCTTATCACTGTCCCTCATTTCAAAAGAGCCTTTATGTTTAAATCTTTCAAAAATAGGCTGGATATAAAAGATGATATATTTTTTCCATGTTAATTAATGTCGACCAAATGACAACATTCCCCAGGGCTGATGTAAAGCATTTTTGAATCAGAGTTAGTTTTTTTTTTTTTTCTGCTTGCACCTCCCTCAGTCTCTTTCCAATTAAACACAGTAAAACTCGGTAAGAACAGCTTATTTAGCCATTGCCTAATAGGGGTTCCACGTTCTGAACTGAGTTCGAAGCTCTGAGTTATGTTTATTCTTGGCTAGGCATAATTCCCAGCTTCTCAGATAAGAGGGTCATAAAAAGGCTCATAAGGTGCTTCAGACATCAAACAGCTCATACAAAACAATATCTTGATGAGTTAAGTGCAAATGAATCAGAAACATAATGGGCTAAAATTCCCTTGCTGTGCACAGGGGTTGACATCTCAAGGAGAAAAGTGCTTGGCTCTGCAAAATAAACCTTGGGTTTCATCACACCCAAACCTTGGAAAGGGGGTTTCTAGGTTTGGACTCACTGAGAGGTGGGCTTCATTTTCTTAGCCCCATTCTAACCGGGAAGAGTACAAGAAAGGAATGGTCTTCCTCAGGTTTTCAGAATCTCATCTGCGTAAAATGGGGAGGGAGGAACGCCTATGAGGAAAGAGACTCTCAGGTAAATGGGAAAGCCACATTCATCTCCAAATCTCTTCATACTGCATATTTTGCGTCATAAAACCCTTCACAATCAGTGACAAAATATAGAGGGATTACAAATTCAAGAGATGGATCACCATCACTGTTTTGTGAAGCAGCATGCCACAGCTGTTGAGAGCGCTTAGGGAATCACAAAGAACTGAAATCCTCTGTGCTAAGGCGGTAATCTGGAGTACCAAAGGTGTGGATGAGCATGGTACCTTCTCTCACAAGAAGAAACCGCACTTCAGGGTGTCATGGATTGCGTTATGTCCCCCCCAAAAATGTGTGTATCAATTGGCTGGGTCATGATTCCCAGTATTGTACGATTGTGTACCATTTTGTTATCTGATGTGATTTCCTCATGTGTTGTAAACTCTTTCACTAAGATGTAATAAAATGGATTAGCAGCAGTTTTATACTGATGAGGTATACAAGATTGGCTAGTGTCTTAAGCCAATCTCTTTTGAGATATAAAACAGAGAAGTGAACAGAGACACATGGGAACCTCATACCACCAAGAAAGCAGTGCTGTGAGCAGAGCACGTCCTTTGGACCTGAGGTTCCTGCGCCGAGACACTCCCAGACCAAAGGGAAGACTAATGCATTACAAGGACCTTTCTCCGGAACTGACAGAGAGAGAAAGCCTTCCTCTGGAGCTGATGCTTTGAATTTGGACTTGTAGCCTACTGGCCTGTGAGAGAATATATTTCTCTTTGTTAAAAGCCATCCACTTGTGGTATTTCTGTTATAGCACACTAGATGACTAAGACAAGGGGCAAAGATCAACAGGATCTGATCACTCCACAAGCAAAGCATTGGCATTGTCTTAGTTACCTAGTGCTGCAGGAACAGAAATGCCACAAGGGGTGGTTTTACAGAACAGAAATTTATTTTCTCACAGTTCTGGAGGCTGAAAGTGCAATCAGGCTCTCAGGTGTGTTGATCACTTCTGTGAGTCTCTCTCCTAGTTTCTGGTGTCTGTCAACGTTCGTTGGCTTTCTTTGGTGTTCCTTGGTGTCTGTCCCCCCCCCCCCCAGTCCCTATGTGTGTCCCTGTGTTTATTCTGCTCCTTTTTTTTTTTTTTTAAATTTTGTTGTTGTTGAGAATATACGCAGCAAAACATCCACCAATTCAATCATTTCTACATGTACAGTTCAGTGACATTGATTACATTCTTTGGGTTGTGCAACCATTCTCACCATCCTTGTCTGAGTTGGTCCTCCTGCATTAACATAAAATCACTGTCCCCTAAGGTTCCTATCTAATCTTTTGAGTTGCTGTTGTAACTTTGATGCCATATAGATAGTTCCTGAAAGAGCTTTTTATAAGTCAGAAGTGATCAGGTTTATGACCCACCCTACTCTGGCAATAAAATAAAGACACTTTTCTAACAGGACGTATTTCCAGGTACTGGGGTTAGAATTCCAACATGTTTTTTTCTTGGGAGGGGGGAGGAGAGATGAAATTCAATCCATAACTGCCACATGATGAGTTCTGTAAAGACAGATGTGCCAGGCCTGGCTAGCTCTCCTCAGGGGTCACCTCACTAGGCCAAGTAAAAATAATAGTGATGTGAAAAAACATATGGAAAAACTCATCTGATTTTGTTGAAGGGAGGGAAACAGGTGGCTAACGGGGGCTGCTGTCAAACGATAATATCAGAAAGTAAAGAATCAAGAGAGGAAAGCATGCTTCTTAGTAGCAGCCCTTTACTTTCATTCTCACGATTCCTATACCGGTAAAGTCCTCCTCTCCCTTCTCAGCTAACCCAAATCCTGTCAATTTAAAACTCAGAGCAAATCCAACATTCTTAGTAAAGGTTCTCTCATTGTTGTTTTTTTTAAAACTTGTTGCCATTGAGTTGATTCCGGCTCATAGTGACCCTAAAGGACAGGCTAGAACTGCCCCATAGGGTTTCCAAGGAACATCTGGTGGATTAGAACTGCCGACCTTTTGGTAAGCAGCTGCAGCTCTTAACCACTGTGCCACCAGGGTTTCCTTGTTAGGAGCCCCCAGATGAGTACTATGTTGTGCTCTTCTTCCTCCTCTGAACCGCTTTGTCAATTAACCATATCCTGCCTTGTGGCAATGTCTTCTCCTGCTGGCTTGAACCAATAGTCAATAATTTTTCGTGGGCTTGAACATTTCATAAACTTTTATCTTAGATGGTTATTTAAGTTGGAGGTTTCTTGAGAGCGAGGACTTGGCCCTATTCATCTTTTGTTTTCTTATTGGAGTTGGGGAAAGAAGGGAGCACTTTTATGGGTGCCAACTGCGTACTTTCCTATGTCACTGCACTTGATATTCACCCCACAGAAGGTAGGTACCTGGTGCCTTGTTACTTTTCTTTCTTTTTTTTTTAATTGTGGTAAAATATACACAACTAAAATTTGCCATTGTAAACATTTTCAAGTGTACAACCCAGTAGCATTGATCACACTCACAATGTTGTACAATCATTGCCACTGTTTGTTTCCAAAGTTTTCATCATCTCAAACAGAAACTTTGTACCCCCACTCCCTGCTGCCCCCAGACCTTGGTAACCACTAATCTACTTTCTGTCACTATGCATTTGTCTATTGTAGATAGTTCAGATCCATGAGATCATACAATGTCTGTTCCTTTGTGACTGACTTATTTCACTCAGCGTAATGTTTCCAAGGTTCATCATGACGTAGCATGTATCTGAACTTCATTTTCTTTATGGTTGAATACTATTCCATTGTATGTATATACCACACTTTGTTTGTCCATTCGTCTGTTGATGGACTCTTGAGCTGTTTCCACCGTTTGGCTATTGTGAACAGTGCTTCAGTGAACATTTGTGTACAAGTGTCTCCTTGAGTCCCTACTTTCAATTCTTCTGTGGTACCTTCTTTATAGGTCAGGAAATGGATTCAAATCGGCCAAGTCTCATGTTCACATCACAGTGTAAGGGCTGTAGCGAAGACTTGAATCGAATCCTGATGATTACAATGCCCTTCCTTAGGTAACAAACATAGCGATAGGACCTAAGCAACTTATTTCTGTATTTCACCATGAAAAAACCAGGGAGAATTCCCATGTGCGTCTGTTCTTTGTTCCAGAGTGAGAGAATTCCTTTAACATCTCTGTGCTCCAGAATCTCTGTCTTCCCTTACTCCAGGGGAGAGATGGTATGGGAAGCAGTAACACACACGCTGGTAGGAGACACTGGCTGGTATTTGGAGTTGGGGCTGTGAAGGTTTGGAGCTTGCTTTTAGAAGAGTGATGTGGCAGCCAATATTTTAGACTGCTGTCAAAAAAAACCTCAGTCTACCTCTGAACTTGTATTCTTGTCTGTTTATCTGCATTGCATGTGCAGACAGGCTGTGCCTCAAACTTCCAGGTAGCAGTAAGTTTTCTAGGAATGAGACACATATACACGCACTGGCATCAACCATTCCGTGGGTGCTACGTTCATCTGTGATTGAAGTGGACGTGCAAGATACTTACACAATATTGGCAAAGTGAAAGCCATTACTATTATTTAGAGAAAGCAAACAGTAAACAATAAAAACAGATTCTCAAAGGGGAGCCACTTACCTTTCCCCAGATTGCCAATGTCCATTCTTATCTTACTGGGCATGTAAGCTGTGGTTTAGGTCAGATGCTGTCTTTATGTCACTGCTGCCTCTGGCTACCACTATGCTACCTGGGCCTACTGTGCTACCTAGGAGGCCTGCATGGTGATTTAGGAAATAATATTGGAGTTATTATTCCCTCTCCTTGAGCATAGAGAATGTGGCCCAGCTGGAGCTGGGCTCACAGGGACTCACAAGGACACATCAACTGGGCCCTGAGGTATAAAGACGATAGCTAAGATAATCTTGGAAAACATCTTTTAGGGAAACTTTCACATAAAGCTGATCAAACACAACACAAAAGACTTTCCACTCTTTTCTTTTTCTGTTAGCATTTAGTGAATAGAAATTTGTTAGACCAATGAAGACCCTCCTGACTCTCCCTATTGAAACCTGTACCAATGATTGTTAAGAAAGACAATTCAAAATGTAGGATCACAGTTTCTAGCCAATCTGAAAAGGCTCAGCTTTCAATGGTTTTGCCCATTTGTAATGTTAATATATACTGATGACTCTGCTTTGGACACAGGCAGACATGGCTGTGGCACCATGCTTGTCCATTTTCCCACTTTTGTCCTTTTGAAAATATGATGAATAACACTTTCTTTTTGCTTTACTAGACTTTATGACGTTTTTACCCTACAACGACTCCCAAGGCTTCTGCTCTGTTACTAGACCTCTCTGGGCCTTGCCTTGCAGCGGGAAGACCCCTGCACTGGATCTCTCCAGCCGCTGCTCCTGGGCCCTTCTAGGCCTCTGCCTCTGGCTCCTGTTGTGCTACTTAGGCCCCCGGTTGTCTCTCAGTGGACTGCCAGGGCCCACGTGGCTCCCACTACACTGCCCAGGGGGAAGGCATGCTGCACGGAGCACACTCAGGCCTCTGCCCTGTGCAGGTAAGTGTTACGGCTCTTTAACAGCAGGCAAACCTACTGCATGGAGGTGCCTAGGTCTCTCTCTGTGGTCTGGCAAGCCCGCCGCAGCCGTCTCGCTCTCCTTGGGTCAATCAGCTCACCACAGCTGTCTCTCTCCGTAGGCCGACCAGCCCACTGTCTCCCCATCTTCAGTGTTATAGTGCTTTCATCTGGGTCTAAGATGTTCCCAGCACAGGTACCCTGGGTACAAAGGATGTGCTCCACTCCAGACTCTTCTTGATGGTAGTGAGGTCCCTCCCAGCCTCTGTGGGAATGGCCTATATAGAAGCTTAACAAAATGGTAAAACCTACCAATCCCCTAGCTGAGCCTCAAGGGGCTCAATCCTATTGGGTGAATTTTCAAGCCCCTATTTTGCATAGTAAATGAACAATTCCCGTGATAAATTGTGACCCAGCCAACAATTTGTGGGAGTTACAAGACCATGGCTAGAAAGGCCATATAAAAGCAATTCATTGCACCACAGAGCTGAACCCTACTCATCAGCAGTGATACCATGCAGAATTAGTTCTTGAGGTTATGAGTGGTTCTCAACTCTCGCTGCATTTTAAAATCACTTTGGAGCCATTTTTGAAAAAAAAAAAAAAAAAAAAAACAATGCCTAGGCCTGAACCACAGGGATTCTGATTCAACTGGTCTGCAGTGGGACCCAGGCATGTGCATTTTATGCAAACTCAGGGTTGAGAACAATCTGAGAGGCTATGCTGAGTACCTATCAAGTGAATTAGCGATGGAGGAGAAAGTAGTGGTGGCAAAAGAAACCTTTCTGACAGCCCCTGGCTTCTTTTACACAGAGTGCCCACTACCATGCACCATTTTCCACTCTGCCCAGAAATCTGTGCTCATCCTGTCTGGAGAGAGCACCTCTATGGAGTAAGGGCCAAAAAATTATTTTCCTCTTTCATGCTATGGCACCTTTGACAGGCTGCTGTTGATGTGATTTGTCTCTGACATTTAATGAGGGGAGCAGAGCAACTAGAACTGAGTCCAAGCCATGGCCTCAACCTGACTGTAGACTTTTCAGAGCTTTTCAGGTTGCCTTTACCTGATCTGTGAAAGCCCTACATGATGAAGACAAAGGCCTACATGGCTCCCAAAGGGAGGAATAAGGAGAAGTGTCAAACATTTTACTTGATCCTCTCCTTTCCTTATGATAGCTTTGATGGTTGCTACAGAAGTTATGGTGTTGAGGTGAGGAGAGGAGGCAGAAAGAGGAAAGGCTTTCTCAACTACCTGTTGAACATTATTATTCTGGACATTTATTTATTTTGCCTCCTTTTTTTATTTCTCCTTGGAGATGCCAATTACTGTCAACAGGCAGGCTGCTGGTAGTGTTTGTCGGGGGTAAGATAGAATCAGCACTTTCTTAAAGATCAGAGAAAGGCTGAGCAGTTACTAAATAGGAGTCAAAATTGAAGTCAAAACTTCTCTGGGGCAGAGAAGCAGGAAGGAAATAGGAGTGAACGAATGGGGACTACTGAAAGAGAATGTTTGCCACATTTCCTCTGTCTCTTTGAAATCATCAGAGGTTTGTTAGAACTCAAAACTTGGTATTCTTTTGTCCCAAGCCCTTCTCTCTTCTCATTCTGCATACCCTTTCTGAGAAATTCCATCAACTTCCATAGCTGCAATTATCTTTTTTCCCTTATGATTTCCAAATATACCTTTTAGTTTATGATTCCTTCCTGAAATGCAGGTTTGTATATTCACCACTTGGATTTCTCACAGGCATCTCAAAATTAGTATGTGGAAAACTGACTTCATCCACCCCTGCCCCAAACGTGCTTCTCCTTCATACTCTATCTCAGATAATGGCACTACCTTCCTACCAGTTGGCCAAACCAAAGAGCGTAGGGTTTTCTCGGACTTCTCCCTCTCTATTACCCATGCCCACAACCAGTCAATCATAAAATCCTAATTTCACTCCCTGAATATCTCTCAAATCCACCTACTTCTTCCTATTCTCTTTTGACTGGACATTTTAAAGGCCTTGTGGTAGGACGAATAGTGACCCCATCCAAAATGTCCACATCCTAATACTTACAGCCTGTGAATATGTTACCTTACATGGGAAAACGGACTTTGTAGACATGATTAAGATGGGAAGTTTATCCTGGATTATCTGGGTGGGCCCAATGTAATCACAAAGATCCTTATAAGAGGGAGACAAAAAATCCATTGCAGTTGAGCAGATTCTGACTCACATTGACACTATAAGACAGAGTAGAACTGCCCCATAGGGTTTCTAAGGAGCAACTTGTGGATTCAAACTGCAGACTTTTTGGTTAGCAGCTGTAGCTCACCACTTCACCACCAGGGCTCCAAGAAGGAGACAGGAAGGTCTGAAAGAGAGAAGATGTGATAACAGAAGCAGAGGTCTGAGTGATACAGAACCATGAGCCAAGGAAGACAGGTAGCCTCCAGAACCTCAAAAAGGCAAGGAAATGGATTCTCCCCTAGAGCCTCCAGAAGGAACACAGCCCTGCTGGCTCACTTTAGACTTCTGACTTCCAGAGCTGAAAGATAATAATTTTGCATTGTTTTAAGCCACTAAGTGTGTGGTAATTTGTTACAACAGCAATAGGAAACTAAGACAGGCTCAACTGTTTTCCTTCGCTTCTGTTATGCTCCTTTGCAACACATCTTCACATGGTAGCCAGAGGGAATGTTTTAAAATACAAATCTGATCACAGCCATTTCAAACTCCAGAACACCTTGTGCTAGAATAGATGTTTCTTTCTTATTTTTACCTACTCAGAACACCCCGTGCTAGAATATATCTTTCTTATTTTTTCCTCTTCCTC
This sequence comes from Dugong dugon, assembly GCA_030035585.1. Taxonomy (NCBI): domain Eukaryota; kingdom Metazoa; phylum Chordata; class Mammalia; order Sirenia; family Dugongidae; genus Dugong; species Dugong dugon. The sequence continues at coordinate 69,453,085 of CM057466.1, forward strand.
ATCCACTTTCTGGGACGTGACAAGTACCAAAATGCAGCAGCATTGGGTGTTCCCTTTTGACCCTATACCTCTTCTTAAGGCATGATACACCCAACACGTTTTAGGGCTAAACCTACACCAATAACAAAATGGCGCCTTTAATAACTCAGCTTCAAGCGGAGAAATGAGACAGGGGAACTCATAGTATAATAATCATCAGGATAATGCTAAGTGGCTGTCATTTTGGCTTTGTATCTTGTCTGAGACCAGATTTTTGAGGATAGCCTTCCTTTTTTCTCTTCTTTAACCCATGAAGTAGAAGAAGGGTGAAGGGATTTAAGAGCCTTAGGGAACACAGGACTTGGAATCCATGAAGGAGATGGATCAGATGATAAATAACTCGAACAGTTGAGAATCCAGTGGGAGAAGCTAAATAGATGACAGAAGCTAGGGTGAGCCCTGTGTAGATTGTCATCACAGAAGTTTAGAGCCTAGAATAAATAATTTTCCTAAAAAATTTTCTGATAATGGGCATGCAATTGGTAACAGAAAGATGCTTTGGTGATGGATTGTTTAGATACCATCCCCTCCTGCTCTTTCTTGATGTCATTAACAGAGCAGTAATGAGAATGTCTCTGTATTGTGCACAAAATAAAATCTAGCCTAGTAAGATAAGCATATATATGACTATTTTAATCTGCTCCTGCTTTATTATTCTCTTTCATTATTAGTTATCAAAGATCAATCAAATGTGCGATTCTCTCTTATTCCGTGGTTTCATATTAGACATTGTGTTCTCTGATGTCCATGTTTGGGCTATGTACAGTTTAGCACCACATGTTCACTCCTACTGAGGCATTCATTCATCATACTGTATGATCACCTTTTTCTGTCATTCCCCCTAGACCATAATCACTCCCAAGGACAGGAACTATGGCTTTCTCATTAAAGACCAAGCATAGTGCTGTTACATAAATCAAAACTAAACCAGTTGCCATAGAGTTGATTCCAACTCCTGGCAACCTCATAGGTGTCAGAGTAAAATTGTCCTCCATAATGTTTTCAAAGATTGATGTTTTGGCAGTAGATCACCAGGCCTTTCTTACAAGGTGCCTCTGAGTGGACTCAAGCCTCCAACTTTTCAGTTAATTGCTGAACGTGATAACACTTTACACCACCCAGGGACTTGTCCTATTACACTAAAAAAAAAAAACCATTGCTGTCATGTCAGTTCTGACTCATAGTGACCCTATAAGTCACTATAGGACAGAGGAGAACTGCCCCATAAGGTTTCCAAGGAGCAGCTAGTGGATTAGAACTGCCAACCTCTTGGTTGCAGCCAAACACTTAACCACTGCACCACCAGGGCTCTGTCCTATTACATAAGGAATGTTTTTTAATATTTGAAGAATGAATGCATGAGTTACTGAATGAATGAATGAGACATGCCAGGCTATGGAAAGCAAGGAAGTATGATGGAGGGCTAGAGATAAGGTCTAATTTACTAAATAGAATGAGAGGAAAAGAGACCAGGAATAACTAAGTTCCAACAGTAAGACCCTCTATTCTGTGTACAAAAGCTGAGCTCTTATCTTCATAGTTTAAGTATTTTGTTATTCTTCTTTGTAATAATTTGAAACTTATGGCATGCCTCTGATTCATGTGTGTCCTATTTCCCCTTTGAGTCAATAAGTAACTCCAGGACAGGACTACATGCTTCATGCTGTCTTTGAAAGCCTGCAGCAGTATTGCCATGCTTTGCTCACTGGGTATGTACAATGATCGGTCATCGCTGATGCATTCAAGGCCCAGTAAAGAGTCTTAAACCAACTCCTCTGCCTTGGAAGATCATCAATTGCTTGTCTTCTCTTAAACTCAATGCTTCTTTGCAACTGATACATATGAAACTTCTCTGCACATTGGTGTAACCTTGCAGACCATACACCTTATGGTTCATGTTCACAGAATTTCTCCAGTTCTTTCTTCACTGTTGAAAAAAGCAACAAAACATATTTGTAGTCCTTATGATTGTTCTTCCTCTTAAAATAGACTTTATGTATTTTTATGGTGCCCCAAACATTGAAATTATCAAGAAATATTATTAACGTCAATGCTGTAATTAGTGACTATGATGTTTTATAATGTTGAGTACCTAAATGTTCTATTCCTGGTATGGTTATATTGGACTGATATAGATTGAGGGCTCTGAGAAATTATATGAAGACTAGTAATAACAAGTTACTGCTTCCTGGGTAAATTGTTTTCAAGTGAATTTAGAGAGGAGAAAAGATTTGGATTTTATACCTTATTAGATGTAATATTGTCCAGAAAGAAAGAATACTGTGGTTGGAACAACCCTGCCCTAAAAGCACTGAGTTCTAGGGCAGTTTCTACCTCCATCCAGCTGTGTGATTTTGGGATAACTATCACTTCGCTGATAAAATTAGAGTAGTTGGCTAATGGTCTCTGAGCCTATTTGCAGTTCTAATATTTTATGATGAAGATAGTTATAACTCAATATCTGTGATACTTGCCCTGTGTCAAAAGAGGCAGAAAAATTCTTTACTAGGTCACTACACTCAATGATACTGTCTGAGTAGACAATCCTAGAGAGTAACGGAGCCCTAATCCAATATTGGGACTACAACCTCTCCTGACAAAATTTGAAGCTATAATCCAAATAAGTTCCTGTAAGTAGGAAAGGAGAGTCTACTCAGGGAGCAAGGGAAAGCCAATTTCTCAGAACTATTTCCTGCAAGATTAGAAGACTCTGAACTCAATTTAATGCTGAAAACAGACTTTTAAATCAAAACAATGGATTCCCATTGAATCTACCATAATAATTCCAAGGGTCTCCATATACTAGTTTACCCTTAAAGCCCTGACTCTCTTAAAAACTATTTAATAGACACGAATTGGAAATCCAACAAAATTTTTGAACCTAAGTCTGCCATGGTTCTCTAGCTTTTAATCTTTTGGCATTTAGCATCGTCATTGACCCAAGTGAAAGACATTGTTACATCTATAAGTCAAGATAGAGAATCAAGGCATCTTCCACCACACAGTGCCAATGGGGAGATGTCATGGTGAAGTTGATTCAACCCCCACATGGACTAGGTTTGATGCCAACGAAGCTCTATATGAGCCATTCAAGAAGATAAGTGTGCTTGAAAACTGTTCAGTGAGAGAGAAAATGTCAACACACATTGAAAAGAGCATTTCAAGGACTTTGGTGGAAATTATTTTATCAGTGGGAGTGTATTCAACTCCATCCCACTACTCCCAATCAGTGGCAATCTCAAAATCCCTCCAACTCTTTATGAGGTGAGGAAAGCCATCAAGCAGATGAAAAACAACACGGCATCTGGAGCTGATGGAATCCCTGCTGAAATCTTCAAATCGGTTGAGGAAAGCGCACACTATGGCTCCTCGCTCTCATCTCGAAGATTGAGAGTGATGAAGAAATTCCAGATGACATCAGTGATGCCGCAGTTGTGGCCATTTGAAGGCAAGGACACAAAGACAATAGGAAAAAGAACAACCTGACTCTTTCCTCTCAGCCTGACTCAGTGCTTGCTGAGGGGCTTCCTGTATCATGCCACTTTCTGAAGACAATAGATGAAGCTTACAATGTTTATTATTTAACTTTAGTTGCTTGGCAGGGCATTTTTTCTTTCCGGTTTGTTTTAAATTACACTGAAGCAGACGGTGCTCGTCATCACAGATAACACTTGCATCGTTACTATGTTGTTATTCTTTCCCTATGTGTCTACTCACTCTTAACTATTTTAAAGAAAGTATTGTCTTATTTATCCTTCTATCACCATACAGCCTGGCACATAGTGGTACTTGCTAAACCTTGAAAAAATGAACGGAATTACTTGGTCTTAAGAGTAGACCAGTTGCATACAAAATAATATTTAAGTGATAAATGAGGACCAAGGCTACCATACTGCCTCAAGCTCCTCCAGCATAGAAGCAGGATGGCAGCATAGAAAGAGAGGGAGTCAGATTGAGCACATTCATTCAAGGCCACTTTCCTTAATCATCTATATGAGTGAGGGCAGGTGGTATAAAAGACTGGAGAGACTGGAGAGCTTGAGATTGGTACAGGATAGCAAAGTGGGCAAGGAAGCTTGAATGTCAACGTTTGCTTTGGTTACTGTTGACCTAGTTTCCAATCAGTATTGAGCAGGGTCGTAATGAGCAGTATTAACATTCCCGTCCTGCAGATAAGAGAGCTGAGACACAGAAGTTAATTGACTGGTCATTCCCAAATTCAGTGCCAAGCTCTGATCTGGCTATAAAGTTGGCATCTTCCTGCCCTGCACTGAACCCCAAATGCCACACAGAACTCTCCCAAAGAAGCTACCTGGGGGCTGGGGTGGGGACAACGTTGGTCTTCTCTCTGCTCCATAGACATGGAGATAATGCAGTGCACTATGTTAATTAACACTTAAAGCAGATACAGACTAAAATAAACAAATGCGCACCCATTCTTGTTCCACTTCTAAGACCTCATCCCGAGACCGTAACACAGTTTGTTTTACAGCTTCCTCAGTCACGTGACAGCCAGCATAATGAAACCTCTCTAATGTCTATTTTTCTAAAGTCTGTGTAGATACAGATGGTTCTGTTTTGGTCTCTGGGTTTTATTCTTATTTTGCCACAATTTTAACCTTTTATGTATCTCTTTCTGTGAGATATTCTCACTGTTTTCTCACTGCCTAGAGGCTCTGAGAGGCCTTTTGTTTTCATTTTTCCAACAATTGTATCATCTTGTTCTTCAGCATATTTGGTATTTTTAAAGAAAATAAGATGTATTGCCATTGTTACTGGAGGTTTTTGACTCATAGGGATGCTGTTCTATGATTCATTTGAAGGTTCGTATCTGGTCCATTTTTTAAGGAGACAGGTTGAAGAATAGATGTTTAATTTTTAGAGTATCCATAACCAGGTGGGCTTGGACGGCCACGGACAGCAGAGGAAGAACATGAGACGGTATCATCTTCAGTATGTATTTTACGCTTATGGGAAGAAAGAGAGATGATGAAGGAGGAAGACAGCCAAAAAGTGAAGAGAGGGGGATCTGACTCAAGTTCTGAACAAGAAAAACCAGGCGTTTGTTGAGCCTCACATGCAGAATCAAATTCAGAAAAAAAAAAAAATGGCAGCATATAAACAGCCTGCCAAGCACAGTCCTCTGTCCCATGAACTAGGTACATTCTGGCTATCAGCTTCCAGCTTCCAGTTGCTTATAAGAAAATAGACAAATGTAAAAATGACCAACATGAACCCCACATGTTTGCATAAGTGAGGTAAGCAGTCAGAGGAGGGATTTAAAAGAAGACTTTGCATTGTTCGAGGAGCCATTCAAGCATAGAGAGGGTGGAATTCCATCTGTTCAGTTCAGTTTGGTTCAGTGAACTGGGTCACTTTTAATGGTTCACTAAATTCTGACTATCAAAAAATTACAGTTAATGTGTTTTAAAAATCTTAAGCTGCATGACAAGAACATCTTATTACTTGTTCTTTCTTGCCCTTGGGTTTATCTTCTCTGAGAATGGGTAAACTGGAATGCCTTTCATGAGATGGGGAATTGGGTTGTTGTATTTCATATCAGGTATTAGAAAAGTACCCAGGCTGCCAATTGATCTCCAATTAAAAACAAGACACAAAACCTATTTTATATCCCTTAATCAGTCCTCTCCTCATGACTGGAGTTTAGAGGCTAGGGTGACTGTCACTCATGTGAGATCTATCTGGAAACATCTCTGAGGCAGAGGAAGGAGGCAAGCAAAGAACTAGAAAGCAGAAAAATAATTACCCAAGGGAAAAAATCATAATTCAAATTTCATGGGACAGTTTTAAAGTCTCAGATCTTTGGGGAAGGATGCCTGGCTTTTGACTTTCCGAGGTTTATATCCAATTTTATATGATGTAAACATTTCCCAAGCTTCTAAGGAGGAATGTTGTTTCTGTAAGTAAACTTAAGACAATAAGAGAATTGTGTCTTCTAGATTTATGATAAGAGTTTTGGTTTTTCTCTACATAACAAAATGAGTCTCTCATCACAAAACCAAGATACTTTTTTCATGGCTTAAAGGGGGGAGAAATTGAGCTATGGAAGAAACACCTTTATAGAAAAGATGAAAACGTCAGAAATCAGAATGAGAAAAAGGAAGTGAATTTAGTTCCAACGCTGGGTTTGGGCAGCCTTGATTTTATTCTCCATGTCACCTTTCCATATTAAAAATATATCTTTCTCCTGCTGCATCTCTAGGTGGTCTCTAGTTAACAAGTCCTGCTTGATAAGCCAGCATGACATAGCATCATTGATGGACTGGAGCAGCAAGGGTTGAAAGCAACACCTGAAGTGTTCAAATAGGAAGTGACACAAAATCAGTCCAAAGACAGCTGCGAGTTTAAAAACAATATCTCTTCCAAATCGTCTTTACAAATTAAATATATTGGAAGTAAATACATTGAGCCTGGAATCATGGCTACTGAATAATGAGGAAGATGAGCAATTAAATCTCCTTTAAAGTTGATGGCATATTTACTTTCCTGCTCAGACACAGCTAAGAATTATTTGTTCAAATTGAAATTCTATTTCAGGAGGGCCAGACACATGTGGGATCAGAGGAAGCTATCCTCCCTTGATTCTCAAGGCAGAGGTATCTTTCCCAAGCATTACGCTCTGTATGCTTTTTTATTCAGTGAGTGTGAAAGCTCATAGAGAGCTGCAGGTGAAGACACTTCTCCTTCAGGCTTGCATTTGTACAGGGTGGAGTCACAATGATTTGGGGATGTAAGCTCAGAACTTTGGGGAAGGGACAGCCCCATCTCTGGCCCTCCTTTGCAGGGTTTTCACACCTGCCAGCTTGGGAAAGCACGCCCACACACCCCTAGAGATAGTCCACAGGCTGGGGCCAGAAAAGCTCCTACCTCTGAGCAAAGGCTGTATGTGGTGATCACCTCTTCTCCAGCCTATTTCCTCTCATAATCCCCACAGGGCCACTGGTGGTGGAGGACATGGACTGAAAGCCTCTCTTCTTTGACCTAATTCCTTCTTAATTCATCTTCCTGGGTCTGCCCGATCTGATCTAATCCATTCGCTGCACTTCTGTCATGGTGGTCTTTCTCAAATATAAATCTGATAGAATCTCTCTCCTGCTTCCAAGTCTCTGTAGCTTCCCTTTGCCTGTAAGATAAAGCATAAATTTGTTAGCAGACATGTGTGACTTTTCATTATATTGTTTCGAGGTCCTTTCCAGACTCACTACCATTTGTCGAATGTTCTCTCACGCTTTAAAGCAGAGCTCAAAAGTCTTCTCTTCCGAAGACGTCTTTGATTTCTTTACTCAGTCCATCCATCCTTTTCGACGCCATGGATACCTCCATTGGAGCACCTGTCTTATATTGTAATGGGCATTGTATCGGGAATTGTAGTGATGAGTCTATCTTTTTTCCCATTTCCCTATCTAGACTCAAAAACAGGAATATATCCTGCCCCTAGCACAGTAGTGAATATTTACTGAAAAGAAAAAAAAAATGATCAAATGAATAAGAATTTATTTGCTTCTACTTTTTTATGATTGTATCAAACTGTTTTCTACTCCAGCTACCTAATTCAGTATAGAACCGACTTGCATTTTCTGTTACTTTATTTCGTAGCATTTATAATAAAGTTTATTTGAACATTTACTGTTTATTGATTTTCTCTACCTGTAGAATATAAACTCCATAAAGCCAGGGACATTATATTTTTGCTTAAATGATATCTCCCATTCCTAGCCTCATTCCCACTCAGTAAATATGTGCTGAATGAAAAAATGAATTAATTAATGAATTCCCTAGCAGAGGACATTGGAGTTGCAGATACCTCACTTCCAATTCTTTAGGCAATGACCAAAATTATTGTTTTTCTCTTTGTTTGCTCTCATCCTGATTTAAATGATTCTTTTCTACAGTTTTCCCATTGTTTAAAGCTAAAAAAATGTTTCAGTAAAGGAAGAAAAAAACGAGTGGGAAACTTACAAAGAAACCCTTTTACATCTTGACTGTGGAATCCTTTTATGAATGGCTGAGTTCCCTCAATTCATGCACCAGTGATTACCCCTTCTTCTTCCTTTAGCTTCTTCTTTTTCCTCCTCACAGGTCTGCCCAAAGCTGCTGGCTAAGCTGCCTCAAATACAAAAGGGAATTAATAGTGTAGAACATTTAGAATTCAGTACCCACTCCACTGTGATGTTTTAGAAAATTGAGGTTAAGTTTTAACCCTGGCCATCAGTGGAAATCTTAATGAATTTCGACTAAACTTATCATGGTCAGAACCTATTTTTGAAATATTATTTAATACTGTTGTGAAAATTGAAGCTCTAGAGAAAACAGGAGGCCCGAATTTTTGCCTTCCTCTTCAACCCTACTTTATAATACTGTGTTTAAGTCGGGAGAGAGGATCCAACACTGAGGGAGATGTATATGTGCGTGTGTGCGTGTAGCTGCATCTGTGCCCAGGGATGCCCCTAAGTTAGATGAGTGGTCTAATTCATTTTGTCATCTCATGGGCACATCATTGTGTGACTTGAGGAGCTCCTGGAGAGTGAGAGTACCACCAGAAGGAACAGCCTAACAATCACATGGCCCCAGTAATTTTGTTCCCCTTCAATGCCACCAGTCTTCTCTTGGCTTTCCAGATAATGGGACTGCCACCAACACACCATCTGTTCCATCCAAAAGCTGAAACAACTCTGAACCAGGAATTACAAAGGCACAGGCATGTATCACTTACTGTCGACACCGGTTGAGTTATTTAAACTTTATGACCTCAGTTTCCTCAGCCGAATTAACTGGAGATTTATAGTAATTATCTCATTGGTTGTAGAGAGGATTAAATAATATGGAAGGTTACTTAAGGCAAATGGTCTTAGAGAAAATACAACCAGAGTGCTCCTCAGAAGAGAGGATGGCAAGACTTTGGTTTGCTTACTTTGGACATGTCATCAAGGAAGACCAAATGCTAGAAAAGGACATGATGTTTGGTAAATTAGAGGGTCTGTGAAAATGAGGGAAACCTTTCATGAGAAGAACTGACACAATTAGCACAACAATGATCTCAAACATACCAATGATTATGAAGATGGGGTAGGATCAGGCAATATTTTATTCTACAGGTTGCCTTGAGTCAGAGTTGACTTGATGGCACCTAACAGCAACAACAAAGTGCTTAGCACCATTATCTAGTGCCTTACAGGTAAAGCGCAATTGCTGTATTATGTATTGCTATTACTATTAGTTCTGTGGTTAGAGTAAACTGGGGCTATCTTTCTCTCTCCTTCACACGTTGTCTGATTAAAAATAACTGAACATCAACCCCAGAATCTGAAGCACAGTGAGTGGCTAAGAGCTCAGATTCTGGAACCAGGCTGCTTGGGTTTGCATTCCAGCTCCCCAATTTACTAGGTAGTTAACTTTAGGCAAATTATTTAGCTCCTTTGTGCTTTATTCTCCTCATCTATAAAATGAAGACCTAGACTGCATCAACTTCCTTGGTATGTGGTGAGGACTAAGCCATTTAAAGAGCTTGGAATAATGTACATAGTAAACATGTAATAACTGGGACGTTACCATTGGTATTAGTATTGTTAACAGTGAAGTCCCCTGGGAGCTAGCAGGGTAATTACATTGCCTAAATACGTTATACAACTTCCTTAAAAAGCCCCCAAGCAATACAGCACCAGTCAGCCAGCTGCCCTCCGGTTCTCTCCCAAATCTCTGAAAGTGATTTCTTCCCACTCTCGGTTTTTTCGTCTCTTTTAACCCCTCCTTCTAGGCCACCTACTTGTGAGGAAGTAAAGCAGCCTACTCCTCATTGCTCCTATGTGAGGAACAGAAAAACTCCATCAAGCCAAAAATAAATAACAACTAATTCCTCCAGAGAGAGGATCACAGCTATAAATTCTTTACACTTCAATATTATCTCTGGATCCATGACTCATATAATGAGCTATCTAAATCTATATCACCAAGGCTTTAGATTGGCTCTTTTGACCCAATCTCACTAAAACTTTTGAGTCCTTTTGCTCAGCTATGTCTGGCTTGATGCTGGATCCAGAAATCCCCATCACTAGTCCTAGGTCTGGTGGGACTTTTAGTCTTTTCATAATTTATTTCTTGATATTCTCCCTGCCTTGGACCCCAAGTTCAGCCTTTCTGACTCTGGATTTTATTTCAGTTCCACAGTTGGGGTCCTGTCCTTGCTCCTTAACTTTCACAAGAGAAAACTACTTCCTTGGCTGAACTCAGAGAACCCTTTTTTATGCTTTGTGCCATCAGATACTGAGGGGGATGGAAGCCAACTAAAATGTCTTGAAAACCTGCTGTACCAGATACTTTATATGTGTTTGAATTTCACAATAACTGTGTAAAATAAATACTATTACATTTGATCAGATATGAAAACCAGGTCTCAGGCTGTGTGACTTGCCCAAAGTCACAAGGTCTTGGAAAATCTGTTCTTATTTCTTCTATTATGTCATGCTGCTCTTCTGTTTTTTTAAATAGGCTTAAGATTATTGTTTAAATTTGTAATTTGATGATCCTATTTTAAATTTTACATGGGTCGTTATGAGTTGGAATCGACTCGATGGCAACGGGTTAAGTTAGGTACATACTATCATCCTGAAAGTGAAGATTATGAATGGGACGGAGAGTGGTGACACTATCAGGTATTGAGTATTTTTTTCTCTCTAACTCTATTTCTGTCTCCTTCCTGCCTGTCTATCTATCTACACATATATGCATATGTACATAAATATGTATATGGGTATATTTATTAGATACTATCTAATATTTATTGATAATTTTGAAACTGATGATACTTTCTTCTTCACCCATGTGTGGTGGCGGAACTTTAGAAGCTATATCTTTGACTTGAATTTATTTATTTTTTCCTATTTTGTGGGATAGTCAATGATCAGCATAAAGAAGGACCAGTCCTTTGGCGAAACCTCCCTTTCACATTTCCTTTCTGGGCTAGCACTGGAGACTTGGCTGTTGGTGGAGGGAGATGTGGAGGGGTCCTTTGGATCCTGGAGGTGGGCATTGCCCCCCAGGAGCTTTTCCACCTCAGCCCGTGTTCCCACAGGAGCTATTCGAAGAAAGCACCTTGGTATTCAGCAGTACAAGATCCCTAGTGAATCTCTAACTGAATTCGTGTTTCAGATTTGAGGGATGGTTCTAATATCAACTGATTTTCAGAGCTGAGATGAGCTAACGAATACTAAAGTCCTTCTCTCCTAATTTCAGTCAATTTTTTCAGTGGTTAAATTTTGAGAAATGCCTACTAAAGTACCCACCTATCCAAAGAACCCAGTCGGAGGTCTGCCATGATACCCCACTCACTAGTGGAGTCACTTAGTTGCTTTAGATGGTAACTTTTCCTCTAAATATATCTGAAAAATTATTTAAAAATTACATGGGAACTAAATTAATATGCTATTTGGTAGGATTTTACATGAACAGTTTCCCAGGTGGATGATGAGGAACACATAGAAAACGTATCCTTGAGGGTATGAAAATGAAACAGTGAGCTAACAACAACAATAATAATGGTTTCCATGGATGTGCCAAACATACACTCCTCATAGTGACCTCATGAAGGAGGCATGTTATATGCTTTTTTACAGGTAAACTCCAGAGAAGTTAAGCAACTTGCCCCAGGGCACATGGCTATGAAGTGGCATGTTGTTGTTATTAGGTGCCTTCAAATTGATTTCAACTAATGGCAGTTTCAACCCATGTGACAGAGTAGAACAACCTCATGGGGTTTCCTAGGCTGTATTCTTTATGGGAGCAGATCGCCAGCTCTTTCTCCTGCAGAGTAACTGGGTGGGTTCAAACTGCCAACTTTTCAGTTAGCAGCCAAGTACTTAACTGTTGAGCTACCAGGGCTACTTTGCTGAAAATCAGCACAGTTCTGCCTGACTACACCATTTATTTATTTTTTTTCCAAATTTTATTTATTTTGTTGTTGTTGTTGACAATATACACAACAAAACATAGACCAATTCAACAGTTTCTATATGCACAATTTAGTGACATTAATTACATTCTTCAAGTTGTGCAACCAATCTCACCCTCCTTTTCTGAGCTGTTCCTCCCTCATTAACATAAACTCACTGCCCCCTAAGGTTCCTATCTGATCTTTCAAGTTGTTGTTGTCAATTTGATCCCATATAGATAGTTCTTAAAAGATATAATGCTTACCCAACCAAACCAAACCAAACCTGTTGCTGTCGAGTCAACTCCAACTCACAGTAACCTATAGGACAGAGTAGAACTGCCCCATATGGTTTCCAAGGAGTGCCTGGTGGATTCAAATTGCACATCTTTTTTACTAGTTAATTTAAATTATTGTTCGGTTTTAAGAAGACTTCAGGAGTTATTTTTTGTTTAAGGCTGAAAGATTGTCTCAGGGCAATAGTTTCAGGGGTTCTTCCACCATCCATGGCTCCAAAAAGTCTAGAATCCATGAGAATGTTAAATTTGGTGCCGTATTTTCCAATTTTTTTTATCAGGATTCTCCTAAGGAATCTTTCTAATGCCATTTCTTAGCCTCATGTATTCCATTGCTTTTCATACACATTTCAGTGGTTAGGACAAAATAAGCACTATGGCACAGAAGGATAAAAACCCAGGAGACACTTCAGGTCTGTTAGAGTTGAGCGGCGACCTAGAGCCCTGATTAAGGGAGGTCTCATATGATGTTTGGAAACAGGCTATTAGTTGGGGTCACTATCATCACCTCACATTCTTTCAGACGGTAAATTTCCACAAAGGCTAGAAGGAACACATAACTACCCTGAAATGGGTCTTAGGATGGCAAACAAAAATGTGTGTGTGTGTATGTGTGTGTATGCATATATAAAGATAATTTCACACATTGGAATGTCTGTGATTATTTACAGTAGCCCTAAATAAGTATCTTGCCACTCCCGCCAACATAATTTTTTGAAAGACTATTGAAAAAGGAAAAATCAATGACAGAAGTATCACAATATAGTATGTGGTAAAGACAGCAGAACCTCGGCAGCATGTAAGCCTTCTCTTGTGTAAATATTCTCCTCTTTTGTCCCTCTCACTCAAAAATCGCTTTGCCAAATGAACAAAATGAAGAGAGAGAGGAAAAGAGATCAAAGAAACCCCCAAACAAACCCACTGCCTTTGAGTTGATTCCAACTCATAGCGACTCTGTAGGATACAGTAGAACTGCCTCATAGGGTTTCCAAGGAGCAGCTGGTAGATTCCAACTGGCGACTTTTTGGTTAGCAGTCAAGCTCTTAACCACTGCATCATCAGGGCTCCTAAAAGAGATCAGTGAAGAGAAAGGTTTTGAGAGACTAGCATACAGAAAAGAGGCCAATGGCAGTGGAGTATAGAGTGGATGAGGAGGAAAGGTGGGGTTTTGTAGGTAGAAGAACGTCAAAGGACATAGAGAAAAAGCAACCCATACTTAAATAGGATTAATCTAATAGTGTTTTGATAAGTTAAGATGTTGAGAGTAAGCCCATACATGTAGCATTTTTAAAAACAGAAATATTTTATAAAATTAGAGGTGGGAAGGGAAAGGAAGGGGAATGAGGCTAGGGGAAAAGGAGAACCACAAATCTGACATGAATACTTCACCTTTTTGTTTAAGATCAGCTCTCTGTATTTGGTTGCATCTTTTAAAAAAGAAAATGTAGGTTTGTTTTATTTAATTTATTGTTATGTTTTAGCATTGGAACAAAAAACCACTATCTATTGAGTTATTACTCTGTCAAAAGTTCTATGAAACCCTTAACTGAGTCAGAATCTTCTACTTTTCTTTCTATACATAATACTTGTTAATGATAAAATACACCACACAGAATATCTTGGGTGGAGATAAGCAGCTTGATTCCTGAGTGACAGATAACCCACACTTAGTTACCAAGAACCATGCTTCAAGGTCATGCAAGGAGGAAGGTCATCCAAGGTGAAAATGTCATATCCTGAAAGACGAGTCAAGCTGCTTTCCCTTCAGTGTCTTTGAACATTCAGAATGTGTAACATAAGGTTTGTAAGTGCTTTGTTTGTTTTTCATAGATTTTACTCTTTTTCCTTAACAAAGAGAAGGAAGGTGTAGGTTTATCTTTCTCTGCAGCTGCAATTGTGACCTTCCTAGGAAAAGCCAAAAGGATAATTCTTTTACGATTAGGAAGTAGGAAGTTTGACAGCTTCTGAAAATAAATGTCTGTATTCCATTTTCCAGCAGGCTGTTGTGGTTCATCTTCTGTCTGGCAACTGGATAAAAACATCAGTGAATACTCCAAAGGTCAGAATTTCAGATCTGCTGCCACACTGTATTGTCACCCAGTATTAATGATTCTCTTTCTCTTTCTCTTTTTTTAAGAGGCCTGGTCATGTCCGGGGAAATGCCAGGTACATTTTTCTTAATGTATGATGAGCACAAGTTACATATAACAACCTAACAACACAGTACTGCCTTTTTAATGCTAATCTATTCCTTGCAATCTACTAGATACATGTAGAGTCATTGGTGTGTTTCAAGAGAGCAAAATCAGATTCTGAAAATATCTGAAAGGATGCACTAGAGTGTACATAATAATGTATTTTAATCTGCCGGGCCTTAAAATTAATCATGAATTCCCACAGAGATTTTAATAATTTTGAGATGATGTTTTTTATTTTTTTTGTATAGTAATATTCTTGGACAGACTATTCTAAATGCTACATGGGGAAAAAAATTAGGTGGGGGAGGGGGAAACGGGGACAATTTCTCACTTGCCATGTTATAGGAGGTATGTTTACCGGGGAACATGTTTTCTTTTGCTCCTAACTAAAAAGCAGGGTAGGTATTTCAAAGAAAGGCTTTATCACTCCATAAAAACTGGAAGATAGATGGAAGTTTATTAGGGGTGATAATATGCACTTGTAAAGCAGTGGGAAGAGTACTGAAGGGAAGAGGTCCACTGTAGCAAAGGGGTGGATGACTTAGCCACCTTGGAGAACTTGGCTGTCCACAGCACTGTAGCAAACGGGTGAATGACTTAGCCACCTTGGAGAACTTGGCTGTCCACAGCACTGTAGCAACGAGGTGGAAGACTTAGCCACCTTGGAGAACTTGGCTGTCCGCTATGTCCAGAGTTCCACAAGAGGAAAAATCTTGGTGATCAAACAGCCGTAGGTTCTAGAAAGGGTGACCATATTATTTATTGCTCAAACTGTGAGTTTGGAGAGGGAAAATAAAAGGAAATAATCACACTGAGACATGTTATTGTTGCTTATTGGCATCAAGTCTATTCTTACTCACCACAACCCCATGTGCGCAGAGTAGAAGTGCTCCTTAGGGTTTTCAAAGCTGTGACTTTCCAGAAGCAGATTGCCGGGACTGTCTTCCAAGGAGGCTTTAGGTGGATTTGAACCCCCAACCTTTAGGCTAGTAGTTGAGCACTTAACTGTTTGCACCACCCAGAGACTATATACTGAGTCATATGCTTCCCTCATTTTGAAGTTCATTGTTGCAGAGGTCTGGAGATACAGGTTTCCGATTTAGCACGGTCCTTGCATTTCAAACAGGGGTGATCATGTCTGCTCCCCTTACCTCGCCAAGATGCTATGACTATAAGCTGTTTAAGGCCTTTTAACTTTATCCAACAAAGGTGCTATGTAAACTTATAAATATGTAACATTTTTTCCCTGAAATATAAACAAGTAAAAAGCTAAAAATACTAGCGACTGATGATTTTTCAGGATACTAGAAAGAAGTAAGTAAGCTCTTAAAGGATATGTTTGGCTTTCTAAATCTTCTTTACTTCTCCATAAAATACCCCCATTATGGTGTTTGGCTACAGGGAGAAGTGGGTTGCTCCTGTGGCTGACCAACTTGGTAAGTCTCCCTGAAATCCTGTCTTCAAAACATCTCTTAGTCCTTTTTCTTCCCATCCATTAAAAAGTAGATTTAAAAAGCTTACATTTATCTTCCTCCTGTCCCCTTTTCAAAAGTTTTCTGAAGACTGAGGTAGAATATGTTTTGTCCGAAATAGGTAAAATTGATCTCATTATGTTGGGAGGGCCGACTCAATGTTCTTGGTCAGTGTATACGTGGAATGTCCTTGGAGATCTCAAGTAATGGAAATTATACATATGAGAAGGAGACAGAGGTATGAGAAGGCCCAGGGAAGAGATGTGAGATTATAGAAATAGGAAAGATAATTTTTCCCTGAACTATAATACATTACCTTAAAATAATTTGTAGGCTGGTAGAATCAGGAATTGCACTAGTGTGTGCACCTCAAAGGCTGTAAGAAACTTTTTTATAACTCTTTGGTTGGGTGGTGGAATAAAATTTGGAGACATCAGTTCTGGTTTATCCTCCACCTTCCTTCTGCATTGCCTACCGTCTTCTGTCCTATGGAATCAGTTATGTTTATTACCTCAAGGGAGAGTTATTGAATGAAGTGTAGTACACAGAAGATCAGAGAAAGAAAAAATACAAACCCTTGGCTTTGAGCTTCAGAACGGGCCTTGGAAATTCCTACTAGAGAAAACGGCCTTGAGAGCAAGGCTTTTTGTCTTGCTAACGTGTTGCCACCGAATCTATTCTGATTATAGCAACCGTATACACAGAGTAAGAACTGCCCCGTAGAGTTTCCAATGAGGGACTGGTGGATTCGAACTGCTGACCTTTTGGATAGTAGTCGAGTTCTTCTTAACCACTCTGCAGCCAGGGCTCCTTTGTCTTCCTAGAGGCAGGCATTTTGGAATAAAGAGCTAAATCCCAGTCTGAGCAGCAGCTGGTGACTTAACTAGCAGTGCCTCCCAAACTTGAATGCGCATACGAATTAGCTGGGGAGAATGTTAAAGCAGCTTCAGATTTAGCAGGTCCGGGGTACGGGGAAGGGCAAGGCTGAGAGTTTGCATACTTAACAAACTGGCAGATGACGCCAGTATTGATGTTCCTTGTTCACACGTAACAAGGCCTCAAAGAAGTGAAAAGCCCGATTATTCAGAGCCTTACCTATTGCCCTCAAGTCGACTCTGACTCATGGTGACCTCAATGTGTGTTGGACTAGGACTGTGCTCTGTAGAGGTTTTAATGGCTGATTTTTTTTGGAAGAAGATCATCAGGGCTTTCTCCCAAGGCACCCCTAGATGGACTGGAACCTCTAACCTTTTGGTTAGTAGCTAAATGTGTTATCCCTTTGCACCATCCAGGGACTCCTTTCAGACCCTTAGGGCTAGCTAAACATTTTTCCATTTGGAGAAATTTGCTTTTGAGAGTTCAGCTTGTCTCTATGAAGAGTGCTTAGATATGTCCCTATGAAAGGGCCATTTGCCCTGCAGTGACCTGGAGCCTGAGATGGGGTGAAGAGGGGGACAGGATACTTAGGATAGCAACCCTAGGCAGAACCCCTTCGGGAAGTCCTCTGGGACACGTAGAACTGCAGTGGAAACAAAGAAATGGCTGCTAGGAACTCTATAGATGCTTTGAACTAGCATTCTTCCCCCTCCCTGGAGCCACCCCAGAGATATGTTGGAAAACATCTTGAAGTTTCTGGGTTACCTGAGAGGGGTAGGAATGCCTCTGAGAGGGGTAGTGAGAGTGAAGGGGCCTTGGGGCTGAGATAGGGGGATGCAGACTGGCTTATTTGGCCCTGATGGCCCGTGGTCATGCTGGGACCTGAAATAAGTTCATAAAGCAAAATGAGTGACCAATGACCAAAGCCAAGACAGAAATCACTTCTCATGAAGAACTTGCAGGGAAGAGAGGATGCCTGAATTCTCACAAACTCTCCTGAAATTTTAATGTCACCCCAGGAGAAAGGGGTTATCAATAGACCTAAAAATTCAGTGAGCTTTCCCTAAAGAGACCGAGAGGACCCTCAGGTGACTGAAAATAAGTCCCGCTTTTTCCTGATCCGAAATACAGCTTTAAAATAGGGATTATATGGATACACAGGAAAAAAATTCAGAAGTTCCACATTTTCGACACCTGAGATATTTGCTTGTGAATTATCCAGGCCACCACGTTGGAATTCTCATTACTTAGCATAACGCCCATTATTTCTTAGGCATCTTGTAAATATCTTTTCAATGAATAAATGGAATGGAAATAACTCAGTCTCAAAGACAAACAGAAACAAGAAAGCAGAGCAAAACAAAACAAAAAGGGAAATCCTTAGTAACAAGTAAATGGATGTCAGTTTTAGTATTTACCGTAAAGATTTGAAGAGCTCCCGTAGGAAAGTATTGATTAACCAATGCCAACCTTCACAGAGGTCCAGGAAATAGTAAAGGGGCTTCAAGCATGGTACGAACCAAGCAAGCACTTCCTAAAGATTCAGATGCTTGGCTACTGTGGTGTGCTAGCCAAAAGAGAGCTTGAGACCAGAATTACTGGAGATCTTTAAGAACGGGATGGTCAAGAATCTCTCTGAAAATCATTTACGTAGTCCTGCTTAGAAACAAGAGTGTTTGAGTGGTGTAAATGGTTAATGCACTCAAGGCCACCCAAAGACACCTCAGAAGAAAACCCTAGTGATCTCATTTCAAAAAACAAGTCATTTAAAGGAGAAAAAGGGGAAGCATGGTTTAGGAAGCACTGAGTTTCTATTTACGGTGATGGAAAATCCGGCAGTGGGTATGGCGATGGTTGCACAGCATGATGGATGTTACTGGTGTCATTGAATTGTGCATGTGAAAATGTTGAGTTGGTAAATGTTGTGTTTTATATATTTTTTCAACAATAAAAACAAAAACTAACAACTCTATGGAGCACAGTTCTACTCTGACACACATGGGGTTGCCATGAGTCGGAGTTGGCGCTACAGCAACTTTTTTTTGGCTTACAGATAAGGAAATGATGATTTCTTGATTTCCTTTTTCTGAAGAAATACGGCTTCAGCTCTAGAATATGATTTTAAATCTAACCAGAGGTCGGTTTTGTCCTTACTTTAGTGCTCCTCGTTATGAACACATTCAAAACAGATATTTTAGAGCCAGAGCTGCAGTTTCCACTGCACCTATTATTTTTAATTTTTGATTAATATTGTGTATTTGATAAGAGACCTGGTGTATGAAGCTAAAAGTGCTACATGCCCTGTAGGGAGTCCTTTATTTCTGCTGACATATATTGGAGTTATTCTTCTTTGTTCATATGATTTACCTTCAAAAAACTATTGAACGTGCCCCCAGAGAAGGGTAGACAGCCGTTTTAATAATCATATTGGTATTCGGGTGGAATGGAGTGGGAGAGAAGTGAAAGAACTTGCTGGGAATATTGTTCCTGCAGTCCCTGGTTCCACCAGGCTGCATGTATTTGAAGTGCAGTAGCACAGCTAAAGTCTGCAGAATACGGCTAGAAATTCTATCCTTACGAATACTGATCTTTCACCCTCCTTCTGAGCTTTGAAAGCCCTTCGCTCAGACCAGAAGTGGCACAATATCCTGCTATGTCAACAGATAGCAGGGTTACACTGCCTCTGTCTCTCTCCCACCAAGGGCACCAGGAATTTACACAGAGCGTTTGACTGGCTGGCCTTAGTAGAGCTGGTTTTTGGTGTCTCCAAGTTCTGCCTCTGACCTCAATGACTCTGTGGTATCAGAAACTGCTGGTGAGCTGGGATAGCCCTTCTGCTTGGTTCTCACTGGAGGCATACCTGCCATGGTAAGCCTATGAAAGCAGTGAAGGGCCAGATCCTTTAAGTATAGCATAAAACATAGAGTGATAGCGTTAAAGTCCATTTTAATGTCTCTTGCTTATGATATTCTTCTTGAGATGTCCATATCACCCATGACAGCCTGGGTCCTCCATTGCATTAATGTGCATTAAATATCTATCTATCATCTATACAAAGAGCAGTATATGTTTCAATTCTTAAACACAATACCCTACGAAGTGAATATTATGCCCATTGCATGGATAAGAAAACTGAGATTTGGAAAGATGAATTAGAAATTGAATTGCCCAACATTTCGTAACAGGAAAAGAGCAGGGCAGAGGTTTATCCCAAAGCCCCTGCTTTCTTTCTAGGCACAAGGCTTTCCGAGTTTAGAAGCTGCTTGTCAATATATGCAAGTTCATAGAAGTGTAGAAGAGTTTATTTGTCAGTGAACTAACCTGATAACGAAATTTTTTGAGGTATGTTTTACAATCTTGCCCAATTTACTCTTACTGAGATCTTCCATTTCTGGTGAGTGGTAGTGAGTCTTATTCTACTAGTCACAGAAAGCCTCAGGATCCTCAGGATAAGGATAGTGTATAGCAACGCTGAGGTAGACTTAGGAAAAGAATTCTGATCCCCAAGTCTCTGTCTACTGCATCATCTTCTGCTTATATTGTCTAAAAGGCATTCTCTTAAATTAACTTTTGTTAGCCTAGGTCATTATCTAGGAGCAGTTAATTTTTCTAGGTAATTCTCAGCATTTTTCAGCTACCTTCAACAACCAAACTTGTAATAATTTAATTGAACAGTATTATATGAGTTTCTACCATTTATATGGATTCTACACAGCTGGTTACACTAATATGTGTTAAAATGCCTAATTACCACTGCACTCACAGCCTAGCTCAATAGTCTTGCCAGCTCTTAAATATATATTCATGTCTTAATCAGACACGAACATCAATGAACATCCTAAACCCCTGCAATTTGTAAACTGGATTAAAGACAGTAAAAGCGACCCTTCAAACAAGACCACAGAATTATGCATATTTCATGCTAATATGCTCATCTGTTTGCTTTGTTGTTGTTTCTCGATTTTTGAAAACGCTTGCTGATAAAATGAAGTTAGAAAGTGAGGTGAGCTGCGTGTTTATAGCGGGATTGAGGGACGGGCTTGAAAAGGGCTGAAAAAGGCTGCACTATGTCTATGATAGTGTTGTTTTTCTTTTTTCTTTTATTTTTTTGATGTGTGACTTTTCATAAACTTATATTTATTTATTGACTGATGATTCTATAAACAGTTGTGCAAACTTGTGATTACTTGTTTTTTAATAGGTATTTGAGCACCTACTAAATATAGGAAGTATGATTAAAAAAACAAAAACAAAAACACATTTTCCTTGAATTGATTCCAACTCATAGCGACCCTCTAGGACAGAGGAGAACTGCCCCATAGGGTTTCCGAGAAGCAGCTGTTGGATTCGAACTGCCAACTTTTTGGTTAGCAGCCGTAGAAACTATGATAAGAGCTGGCAATTGCAATATAATGTCTTAAGGGTCAGAGTATTATGTGCATAAGCTACTATGGGAACGTGAAGGAGAAAGTAGTTGTTTGCCACTGGGAACTCAGGGAAAACTTCATAAAGGAGTATGTTTGCATTGAAGAAATAAAGGACTTTCTAGGAGGACAAGCAGGGGGAAGGCAGACAGGAAACAGAAAGGTCCAGTCACAGTCACCAATGAGTAGAAGAGAGAATGGCAAGCTCTGGACACTCCGTTAGCTTTATATGGCAGAGAAGGAGAGTGCTGCTTCAGAAAACCTGGGGACGCGATATTCGAGACACCATATCCTGTAGATGATGGACTATCTTATAATAGTAAGAGAGTATGTTAACAGTAAAATACCTAGAAAAGAGAGTTAATTAGACAGCTGCCACGTGAGCATTGGGACTATTACCCAGAGGTCACCTGACCCATCTCCAAAGAAATAGGTGCTTCCCAATATCTAAACAGTTTACACTAAGAAGCCTAGGCAGTATGCGGATACTAGCAGAGGCTCACTGGGCCTATCTCTTTTTGTTATTGTTATTGGTTGATTTATTGATTGAGTCATGTATTCATTCTTGCGTTGATTCAATAAATGTGTACTTAGCCCCTATGATATCTTAGTATTTGTTCTAGTCACTGTGGACATGACAGTGATGCCCTCTTCTGTCTAAGAAGAGATTATGGGTGAAAAGCATTAGGAGATTTAGCAAAGAACGAGAATGATTGTGTCACCCTGGTTTATTTCTTCGATAGAAACATGCCATTTGACTTGGCACATTTTCCTTATTTTATAGATTCTCTAATTTCATCTTCTACTCAGCTCATTTAAGATATAGAATAAAATAACACATCTCAAAATAACTGGAATTAAAGTTTTCATTGTTTTATGAGAAAAATGATAAGGCATTGGAGATTTAGTCAAAATAGAAACTCCAAAAAAGGGAGATCCTGCAACTACTGTATATTCAACTTCTTACATCTTCATTATCAACAATATTGTGCAATAAAAACGTATGTTTGGTGAACCCTAAGACACATTAAAATGGTTATTAGAAGCAAGGATGGTGAGACTGACTTGCTTACTTTGGATACATCATCAGGAAAAACCAATTACTAGGAAAGGACATCATATCTGGTAAAATAAAGAGCCAATGAAAATGAGGAAAATCTTCAATGAAATGGACTAACACAATAGCCTCAACAATGGTCTCAGAAATAGCAGCGATCCTGAAGATGGCGCAGGCCCGGGCAATGTTCCCTCTGTTACACATGAGGTCACCATGAGTTGGAGCCAACTCGACTGCAACTAACAACAACAAAGACACATCAAATGTACTTCAGAATCAACAAAGACAGACTGAATTATGAGCAATGTAATTTTTGGACACAAGCACGCTTCTGCTGTAATCTCCATAAGGGCTGCGATTCTGTTTGTCTTGTTGCCAATTGTATCCTTAGTGTCTAGCTGGTAGTATAAACAAGTGTTTGAATGCATGAATGTTTATGATAATTACCAGTTGTGGTAGATGGTATTATTGTTTCCAATTCTTCACCTCTGCCTCTAAACACACTCTTTGCCATGTGCGTTCACGGAAAGTGTAAGGGAGTAACAATGAGACAGTGTTGAGCCTTGCCCTGAAAAGAAATCACTGCTTCCACTCGATCTCATACACCTCTACTATGAGCATGTGAAGAAATGCTCCCAGCCGATTGTTAGTTCCAGGAGAATGAGGGGCATTGGAGCAGAGTAGCCCTAGCTGACCCACGGATCTCTGAGCATAGCAATAAATTCTGTTGCATACTACTGAATTTTGGGGTAGTTTGTTACCCACCAATGCTGTGTCTATAGTTGGCTGATAAACCTGTGAAACAAAATATTTAACCTATTTCTGTAGAGTCAATTCTGACACATAGCAACCCCCTAGGACAGAGTAGAACTGCCTCATAGAGTTTCCAAGGCTACAATCTTTACAGAAGCAGACTGCCGCATCTTTCTCCTACGGAGCGGCTGGTGGATTTGAACCCCCAACCTTTTGGTTAGCAGCAGAGCGCTTAACCACTGCACTGCCAGGGCTCCTTGCAAAATACCTAGTTACACAGAAATATTCCAAGCTCCTGTCCCTTTCTCTTTGCGCGTTTCTAACACAATTTAATAAAACGGTAAATTATTATCTTTAGTTAAATTAGTAGAAGAATGTTTAACTTATGCTTTCTATCATCATCCTTTTTTTCTTTCCAGTTTTTTCACATTTGCTTGTTTGTGTATGTTGCTTAGCTGCATCAGATTATGAACCAGGAGCCCTCGTTTCTGGTTCCCCCGGTCCTAACTCATCTCACAATGCTATGAAAGGCATTGAAGATTTCTGGTCCTCGGTTTCATTATCCGTTAAGTATATCTCCCCCTTCTTCCCTAACCAAGATATTGTATGTATAAAAACAAAATAATGTATGGGAAAAAGCTTTTAGAAAGTTTAATACATTATAAGTACAGTGTATTATTGCTTATTTATTATTTATTAAAATTGACATACTAAAAATATAGCATCAATTTTATTGGTAATAACTTGCTATCAGTGTAATAATCGGAAGGATATTCGATTTCTGAAAATTCTGTGCCTTATGATAGATCATGTCTTGTTTTAGCTGTCATTGTTTTGACATCATCACCAAATTAGTAATACCTCCTTCATCTAGTATTGCTTCATGTAAGCCAGATAATTAGAGCTTGTCACCTGCAGTAATATTTTAATGTTAGGTAAAGTCCACGTAGGATGAAAAAGGATCATGGATTTTGGAGACAGACGGATTTGAATTAAAATTCTAGGATCACAACTAGCTAGCTATGCTGCCTTGGGGAAGTTAGATAAACCCTCTGAGCCTCAGATTTCTCATCTCTAAAATAAGGAAAATGGGACATGATTTGCAATGCTATTGTAAGGATTCGGGACGATGTATGTCAAAAGCATGGTATATTGCCTGGCACATGGTAGGTAGTCAATAAATGCTAGATATTATTATAATTGCACTATGGAAACCTGCGTAATCTACCTCACATATATCTCTGGCTTCTGAAACAGAGTACACTCAATCTAAGTTAACCCGTGATTCTTTGCCATCATCCTCCTATCATTGCTTTTTAGGTTGTCATATGGTCTAGTGATTTCCTCTGTTGTTTACATGTTTGTCAAAATCACTTTGATTTTTTAAAATTCTCTTTTCTGCTTTTGATTGTCTTCTCCCTTGTGGCCATGCTGTCATCTATTTTCTTTCCGCCTATATTATCGATTTTCTTCCCTTAAATCGGGCTATTTCTATTTAGTTCAAGGCTAAACTACCAAACAATACAACTTGTTAGAACAGTATGTTTGAAAAACAACAACAAACAAACCTAAACTGAGGCTGAGTGGTAGTCCTGTGAATAAATTACATAAGCTTTAATATACGGATTTTGTGATTTTGATTTTGGTGCTTAGAAGTGTTTACAGTTCTTATTTCTTAGTTCTTGACTATATTTCAGAAAATTGAAGCGTTAAGATAAAGTGCTTTTTAGGAAGCTTGGATTTTAAAATAATAGGAAAATGCTTACAAGGGTGAAGATGATAAGGCAGACATGCTATAAGAGGCTGCTATTTTTCTTTTGAAGCCACATTAATGCAATACTTTCTATTAATTTTTTAAATATAACCCATGCTGTTGAGTCGACTCCGACCCATAGCGACCCTCTAGGACAGAGTAGAACTGCCCCATAGGGTTTCCAAGGAGCAGCTAGGGGATTTGAACTGCCAACCTTTTGATTAGCAGCCCAGCTCTTAACCACTGCACCACCAGGGCTCCTTCTTAAATATAGTTTATTAAAAGTTGTAACGAGAGTCCTAAAAGAGTCTCTGTAAGTGAGACGCATGATAACTTTACTAAGTTCATAGCTTTTCTACAACTTCAAGTCTCATGAGATGATAAACCGATTGCATTTCTGGGTTTGGCTGCAGTTTTGGTCCTTGAAACGTAGTATGGGTGCCTCATGACATCCAGTCCTACAACCGGCAACCTCTAACTATTAAGCAGATGGAGCCTTTTTAACTGCAAATGTGATTGGTACATGTCATTGCACATAGGGGCTTCTATTATAATCAGGAAGAATTAAATGAGATACCTTAGTTGGGTTACTCTGAAGCAGAGCCTGAGTCAGGATGTGGATGCCAATTTATTGGGAGGTGATTCCAGGAACTAGTCTTGATAGAGCAGGAATAATGAGACAACGAAGTAGGAAAACCAGCACAATGTTGCTGTTGATTGGGTATTGCTGTGGGCAGCTGGGTCTCAGTCCTTCTGAGGAACTACACAGAGAGTACACCTCAAAGTCATCTCATCGAAACATTGGATGCTGAGGCATGTACCCACTGACTCTTGTGACTCATTGGTTGAAGTTCTCCCCTATCCTGAGATATTATTCCCTTGCCGCACCCCCAAGGAGCCCTGCTGAAGCAGTGGTTAAGCACTCAGCACTAACCAAAAGATTGGCAGTTTGAACCCACCAGCTGCTTGGCAGGAGAAAGATGTGGCAGTCTGCTTCCGTAAAGATTACAGCCTTATAAACCCTATGGGGCAGTTCATCTCTATTCTAAAGGTTTGCTGTGAGTCAGAATCAATTCACCAGCAGTGGGTTTTTGGGTACCCCATCCCCACACTTCCTGGCTGTGACTGTGCCTGTGTGGCTTTGGAGCAAGTTCTGAGGTGGAAAAGTGGACAGAAGTCACTGCTTGGGCTTCAGGAGGGATGCTGGCAGAGTGAGTGTGCGGAAGTGTCTACCACAGCTGCTCCGAGATCAGAGATGCCAAGTGGATGTGAAATGTGGCACAAAACCTGTCTGAGATGATGTTTATAAAAAGTGCTTCGTGGGCCATCAAGTTCTAAAAAGAAAGTCGCTAGTTATTAATAGTGAAAAATATTCTTGTTTATAATAAAAGTTTTTCAAACAGCATGATTTATCATGATTAATTAGATCCGTGATACTATTGTGTAAGGTTACACCAGGCATTCATTGACAAAAGGCTAGGGATTGGGTACAGTATCCATATGCCCATTGCAACTTCTCAGCCTGCGTTTCAGCTCTCCCAAATCTGTGATCTGGCTACCACTGCAGTTAACACAATTAACACACGTACACATACACAAGCGTACATACTCGTTCACACACGTGCACCTGTGATCTATGTACCCTCTCATTGCTCCCAGATACCGTTATTCTAATGAGCAGTGAAAAATCCAGAAGAGAGCAGAGAAAGTGGATGGAGAATAAACAGTTCTTCCTTCCACCCTTCCTCTAGGTTGGGAGGCAGGAGGTATGACTGATTGGTTAATAAAACACACTCTTTGCAGACCTACCCTCAAGAGAATGGCCGGAAATCCCAGATACTTGGCTACATCTCTGCTATAACCCACAACCATGTCCAGACAATAATCAAGCTGTATTGCTATGGTTAATCATCTAGGCCCATTAGACTCGAACTTGTGTTGGTTCTCCTTCTAAAGAAAGTGGAATTATAATGAGACTGTATGTGGCAAGGCCCATAAGGGGGAGTGACTACTGTGGAATGAATCGAAGATGTCCCTCTCTTTGGAGAAAGGTATCACTGAGCTGGAAAGATCACTGCGACCCCTGCTTTACATTCCATTGGAAAACTGTTTTAAGTCCATCAGCTTAGTTACCCTTTAGCCTCTCGTGAGCCTTGACTCAGAGCTACTGGAAGATCAGTGTGAATATGAGACATTTCATTACAGTTTGTCATTCTCTCAAAGTGAAAAATCTTGAAACTAACTAGTAAAAAAAAAAACAAAACTCTCCCATGTTTATAATTTAAATAGGTGTTGTTAAAGTAGGTCTGCTACTTTAATAAATACCTCCACAATATCAGTGGCTTAATACAATGAATGTTTATTGCTCACTCACGTCAGTCTACTGGATTTGGGGTTTGGCAGCTACTGCTCTATGCAGTCTCCCAAGGACCCAGACATTTTCCTTCATGAATTTCACTTTTGTTCAAGTCCTGCGCATCCTCTCACTTCAGATAATGGAAGATAAAAGAAATGAAACTTCAGAAGACAGTTGAAAGTGGCTCATGTCATTTCCCCATACCCCTTTGGCAAGAACTTAGTCTCCTGGCCACACCTAACTGGAAGAGAAGCTGGAACGTGTAGATTAATTGAGTGCCCAGGAAGTGGTGGAGAACACAGGTGTTGTGATCTCTTGTAACCTCTGCCACATAAGGAATAGAAACGTGGGGCCTAACTGAACAGTGAAATAACAATAGGAGGCTTCATTTTCTTTGTGGATCAGTATTCTCATCTCCAAAGGCAGACAAGGGTTTAAGTTTCATCTATTATGTAAGACGCTCAACTCTGGACATGTCGAAAATTTCTTCTCATGTGAGGGCATCTCACATTTCTGGCACTATGCTGTTGCCTCTGGTCCTACCTTGGGATTGAGGATGGAGTAGAGGGTGAAGACAACCCTGTCATGAAGTCTTTCTGTTTTAGCAGAGCTTGTTGTTCATGGTTGGCCTTCTGACAGTCAGCTAACCACTGGAACGATCACCACTGAGGCACTTAGATTTTCTAATAAGCATCCAGCAGTTTGGTGACAAATGCCTGACCCAGACTGTGGAGGGGTAAAGGGAGGAAGGGTGCTCATGTATGAGAAATATCTAGGAGCATTTTCTTTACAGTCATGCTGGATGCAGGGTGAATCTGCATCTGGCGTGGACTTCTGATAGAAGGGAAGTAAGAAGTGTATTTTGCCGAAGCTCACCTCGTAGTTTGGTCCTTGGCCATTCTCTTACCTTACTGAAAATCTCTACTCACGACTACAAGTTACTTTCTCTCTTCCTGTTGGCATGTTCATACTATCTCCTCTTTGCTGGAGAGTAATCATCCTACCTGGCAATCATTGAACCTAAGAATGTGAAAAGATCTCAGTTGACATATAATAATTTCTGGCTTCATAAAGACCTCAGTTTCCAATTTTCTTTAATCTGCTGAGTCACAAGGAATCACCAGAGACAATTATACTCAGGATTCCAGATAGACAATTAGGATTGGTAAATTGAAATCATTATGTAAAATTTAGATGAATTTAATTTCAGAGTACTGAGCTGTGCCTAACCCTCCTCAAGGTAACATTGTAGGTTTAGAACTGGGTAATTTGGGTGAATAGGCAAGTTTTTCTTGGCTCCTTCTATCCCATTGCAAAATTAAAACTCCTTCTTTCTTCTTTTCAGTATCTTTCTCACAAATGTGCAATTCTCACACTGAAGTTGCCAGATCCCCTCGCTATTGTTGTTGTTGTTAATTGCCGTAGAGTCAGCTCCGACTTACGGTGACCTTATGTACAACAGAATGAAACATTGCCTGATCCTGTGCTATCTTCATGATCATTGGTATGTTTGAATCCACTGGCACGACTCTAAATGAGAAGTAACAGATGGAAACTTTGCCTCACTATTATGTGTGTGTTACTTGCCAACCAGTCGATTCTGACTCATAGAGACCCCATAGAATGGAGTAGAACTGCCCCATAGGCTTTCCTAGGCTATGATCTTTACAAGCTTGCTTGGTGAGGGAATGGGTGCTAAGCAATGTGATAAACAACTCAGATAAACACGTAGGTGGGAGGTAAGTATTCTAAGCTGGAACCCTTCTTACGTTTGTACCCATGAGGTATCTTCTGCAAATTCAGCCTTTATCCAGAGTGGGTGGTCACTTTACTTGTGGGAATTTGGTTGTTTGTAAACGTTGTGGTGCAAGTGACTGGCTGGAGAAGGAGGACCTCAGAGTGCATTCTGTAGTTAGCCACTACTCCCTGCGTGTAGAAAATCCAGCTTGCGTTTTCCCTCCAAAGAGCTGACCCATGCAGGTATGTTCTTAGGAATTGACCATCCATTTCAAATGAGTACATTTTATTATGATCTCCAGGGCATTGTTTTTTCACAAATACGTTTAAAAAAAATCCTTCAGTTCCCTCTTCTTTTAACTCTTTCATGATCCACCTACAACTGCTGAGGTCTGAGAGAGTGGACAATGTGTCTTCTTCACCTTTGTCATTTCAGTGTCTAGTATATTATGAATATAGTTGGTACTCAGTAAATGTTTGGTGAAAAAATTATGCTCTAGTACAGCTTGTTTTCTTGGCAAAGACTACTTTCATTATGACGATCTTTAAAATGTGCAACTCAAAGAAAAAAACTATTCATTTTTTGGAAGCAGATTTGGATTATGTAAATTTTTCTAGGGCCATATCTTTCTTCAATTCCAAGTGTCTAAGCCATTAGGGTTGAACTCATGCTATTTGAGTCAGCATTCCCTTTGAATGGTATTATTATTATTGTTTATCA
The DNA here is from genome assembly GCA_030035585.1 of Dugong dugon. Lineage (NCBI taxonomy): Eukaryota > Metazoa > Chordata > Mammalia > Sirenia > Dugongidae > Dugong > Dugong dugon. Next base: position 69,482,711 of record CM057466.1, read on the forward strand.
TTGCCTCAGCTTTTACAATATGCTTGGTGCTGTGAAAGACATTAAAAAGACACAGTTCTCGCCTTGGGGCTTACATTCAGATAGGCAAACAAACAAAATGTATTTAAGAAGAGGTAGACTGATAGCAGAGATGCAATTTCCCAGGTGTTTGTATTTGCGCTTTGGGTTCGTTTGTCTTTTAACTAGCTGTGGGCTAAAGAAATCTCTAAACTTTTCTTTAGAACAAGCACATAAACGACAGGAACTCAGAAGAAAACGTGAGCCTAGGATAGGAGAACACAGGGCTGAGTCCAGACAGCCTAATTCTGGGGGATTTGTCATCTTGTATTGTCACGCTTCTTTCAACAATTCATGTTGCCGGTGGCGTCCTCCTCACTGAAAATCAAATCATTAACTTAAAACTGGATTACCAAATTTTACGGCCCCTTTTCAAGGATTAGGATACTTCTTCAGTCTCAAATCATGTTTAAAAATAGATTAGTTCTTATCAGCTGGGGCATTTATCTGCACACAAATTAGGGAAACTTCTATCTCATGATTATATTACCCTCAAATTTAATTTTTAAAAATATATTTATAAGCTGAAATGAATGAAAACTATTTCGTACTTTTTACTCTTTTTTTTTTGGCCAGCATTTAAAAATAATTTTCTCATACAGTTATGGAGTAGAAACAAACATGTCTGTTTTTTATGTTTTCTTTGGTGTTTGGGCAAAATATTTGTGTGTGTGCACGTGTATGTGTACATGTAAAAGCATCTTCACCTTAGAAATCTAAATCTGACACCTGTAGGTGCTTGTTATTTTATGAGACCAAATACCTGGTTCTGGGAGTAAGCCAGTGGCAAAACTTTGTTTTACATGTAAAAGACATAAGGAGCACAGTCTGCATGCTTCATAAAGCAGTAGAGATGGCCAGATTGCAGACGGGTGGGGATAAACCTCATTGTACAGAGAAGGGTCAGCTTCCATTTCATTTGGCCACCACAGTCTCTAGGGGCATGGAGGGGGTTCTCACTAGGGTCTTGATGAGTGAAGAAGATGTGAGCACCCAGAGCCATACATATTTAGCTCTTGTTTTCTGAAGTTTCTTTTTAATTCCACTGTCTCATCACATGCAGGAGTGTGGTACACCCTTCCAGATGGCCCACACAAATGCTTTGTTGTACTTCACTCATTTCTTGCATCTCAAGCATCTCTGGGACTACATACATCACCAATTAGCATCTTATATTCATTTGACAGCAATGATTCTGCAACATTTTATACATTTTTGTTTGATAAAATTTGCATGTTGTGGTGGTGTTCACTTACGAGAATCAAAGCTGTGATTCTGGAATTTTACTTTCACACCCTCACCCCCAACCCCCAGAGGTTTTTCTCCATGCAGCACCATGATACTTTGATCTGTATTTTAGGGAAAATGTTTTTGGTGTGATGTTTCTGGAAATGGCGAGATCATTGTAGTGTGTTTATTAATGCGTAAGATTGGCATTGACTATGTCACGTCTCTCCAGAGGACTCTTTCCCTGTTGGTACACTACCATTTTTCAGATTCTAGATCATAAGACTTCTTCATTGATCTATAAATTTGGCACTGCCATCCTTTTAGCCCTTTGGAAAAGTCATGAGCTAGGCATTCCTTATCCTGAGTTCTGCGACAAGCATTTAATACAGTAAAATTTGTGTTTTGGTAGTGATAGTAAGAAGCAATCCTGACTAAGGCAAAAAAAAAAAAAAAAAAAAAAATCACATTTAGACAATACACCAAAAAGATGCTATGGACCAAAAGGATCAAATTCTCAACTGGCAAATGGTGGCCGCTACTTTCAAGTTTTCCAATGTAATCAGTATTGACGTTCGTGGCATACACAGTACGCTGCTGAATAGCGCCATCTTGAAATCTCCACTTGTTTGGCTGTCTCACAGGCATTTCAAACTTGACGTGTTTACTTTCAGTATCCCCTAAAACCTCTCCCTCTGCAGTCTCTCCCTTCTTAGTAAATGATACGTCATCTATTCAGTGACTCAGGCCATAAACTTGGAGTAATCATGGATTTTTTTCATTTCCTTCATTACCTCCATCTCCAACCCATGGCCCTCAGCACACACATATGCATACACCTGAACTCTTTCAGTAAGTTATTTTGGTTCTACCTCAAGAATTGTGTCTTGAATCAATTCAGTCTTTGCCCAATCTTTGCCACCTTTACTGCTGCCTCACCACCCCACCTCCCCAGTTTATACCCCTGTTTCTGGAAAGTTTCTCTATGTAAACCTCGTAACTGGCTTCCCTATTCTATGTCTGGTTTTCCTATATTCCCTTCTCCACTCAACCATTAGAGTTCTTCACATCATAAATTGAATAATGTTGTCCTCCTGCTTAAAATCTTGCATTAGTTTTCTGTTGTACTTAGAACGTAACCCAGACTGCTCCTTCTTCCAGCCTACAAGGCCCTGCGTGTTCTGGCTCTTGACTACCTCTCTCCAACTACATGTCATACACGTGCAGCCCCACGAGGCTCCAGTCACACTGAATTTATTGAGTTCTTGGTAATTTTTCAGTTCTTCCACACCTTGAAGATTTTCACTTACTGTTCCTTCTGCCTGAAAAGTTTTCCCTCTGGCTCTTTACTTCTTATTTTTCAAATCTTTCCTTGAATAGTTGTTCCTCAGAGGGGCCTTTCTGTCCATTCCATTGGAGTAGGTTTCCCAGTTACTTTCTAGTATACCACCTCTTTTTTTCCTTCCAAGCACTAGTGACAGTCTGAAAATATTTTGTTTATCTATTCACTTATCTAAGGAGCCCTGGTGATGCAGTGGTTAAAGTGATTGACTGCTAAGCGAAAGATTGGCGGTTTGAAATCACTGGCGGCTCCGCGGGAGAAAGATGTGGCAGTCTGCTTCCGTAGAGATTTACAGCCTTGGAAACGCTATGAGGTCACCGTGTGTCAAAACTGACTCAATGGCAGTGGGTTTTATTTACTTTTCTATTTACTTATCTATTATGAACTCAGCGTAGTCAAGGCCAAGATTACTCTTATTTAATTTATATCCCTGATACTTAGCATACTGCCAGGCACATAGAAGGCTCCCAAAACACATTTGCTGACTGAGTATCTCTAAAGAGTTTTGATGAGGAGAGTTGTGTGTGTGTGTTTATATGTAATGGTGAAATTAAAGGAGGAAAGCATATTCTAACTGGGAGTAGGGGAAGAGATGAAAGCTTGGCATTAGCATTGCAGAAAGTCAATCAGCTGAAAAGTGTCCCAGCATTGAACAGATACACGAAGCCTGGGTCAAGGCCGAGATCAGAGGCCTTGGCCTCATAACCCTGGCAGTGTGCCGGAGACCAGTCAAGTATGATTGGCACCTAGGAAAACAGCACAATGTACTCATTCACATAGAAAAAATAAGAGGACCACAGCTCCAGGGTAAAACAGAGCACATATCTTCAAAGTAGTCACATGAAATGGCAAAGGTCACATCACATTCAATAAATAGAGCAAACCTCCACCTTCATATGTAAACATACGTGTGCGTTCTTTTGATCAAATTCTCCGTGCTCACACTCTGCAATTTAATTTTACAAATAAGGAGAGAGCAAAAACGGGACAAAGGGACACATTTTATGAGCTCAGATGACTAGGGTGTAAGAATATGCAGATTAGATAGGGTGATGAAGTCACATGGGTGAGAACTTTACAGAGGCACTTGGCCACACAGAATAAGTGGAGGAAGGAAGCACATTCTTCAGAGAAAAGAAATCCATCGCCCCATAAAAGCCCGACTTAGAGGCTCACAGGTAAAGCGCTTAAGCTCTATGAAGAGCAATAATTGTAATGCCAGATAGCATTTCATGAGCACTTACTATGTGCCATATGCTGTATTAAACTCCTGACATGCATTCTCACTTGAAATTCATAATAAATCTATGAGGTAGGCATGATTATTGCTCCATTTTCACAGGAGAAAAACACAAAGTTAAGAAAGGATAAACATTTTGCTCCAGATCAAACAGCAAATAAGTGGAGGGTAGGATTTACACCCTTATCTATTTACATTTGGAGCTTCAGCTCCATTTTCCTCAATACTTTGCAAAGTACTGATTTGCGAAGATAATGTAAACACTGGAAAACAGATGCAAACCCTGCCAGGGAAGGGCGTAAGTGCATAATGGTGTTCCTGATATGAAGATTTTCAGGAAAAATACACCTTCTGATTTTACATCAGATAGCAGCTAATATACTGTGCTGTATTATTTATTTATTTATTTAGCCCATTAGACCTCACTTTGGTCCCCTTGTCCCTAGTACTTAGCACAGTTTCTGAAGCTGACTAAAGGCAGAAATTTGGAGCTTGTCCTGAAACACTGATCGGTGGGACTTGTTCTTCATTCGATTTATCTCCGTCCTTCATTTAAATAAACTAGTTTAATAAAACAATTTATAGTCATTTACAAGTAAACATTTTTAAGAACTGGCATTGCATTCTTGAATATGACCTATAAGTAAATCTGATGAGGAATCGTATCGGTTAAATGGTTGTTTTAAAACGATCTGAAGGATATGTTTAAAATTCCAAAGACGATAATGTTAAGTTCAATATTATTCAATTTTAAAGTGCTGTCAATAAAACAAAGATGTCCTGAAAAGCTAGGGAAAAAGAAAATTAAAAAAAACAAAAGAAGAAGAAGAAGAAAGAGAAATTGATTCAATCTTGGGACTGTCACCGGACCGGGGGGGGGGGGGTGGAATTTCAAAACAAGATATTGAAGATTTTTACAAAATTCATCATTCTCATCATTCACGTTTTCAGGTAAAATGCCAACCAGATGCAAGCAGTTTTTAAAAACACCGTATTATGTTTCCCATAGGCCAGAGCTATTGAAGCAAATCAAATCTGTCATCTTAATGTGCATTTACACTTTTACAAATTTATATTATTGACTATTCTGAATACCGTGACTTCCAGAGAACCATTATGGCTTACAGGATAGCTTTTTATCTGGCATTGCATCAATTTGGAGCCCAGAATGCCATGATCTTAACGCAGAAATGCATGTGAGAAGAGGTAGAGAAAAAAAGGCAAGGTGCACATGCAGTAGGCAATTTTCAAATGTCATCGTTACAGTTTGAAAAAAAGAAAAAGGAGCGCCCACGTTGAAGGGAATGTTCTGCTCCCTGGTTTGCGCCAGGCACTTCCTTTTGCACGCCCTGAGCTTCTCCTCCCTGGGAGTCTCGCGGAGCTGCTGTGCTGCTGTGCTGCAGCCCATGGAGCACCACTTCCCCCTTAAATATCACACGTAGCTAATTTACATTATAGACTATGGGCCCAAGAGGGAAAAACGCTTAATTTTATTAATAGAGTGGATTTTAAATCTCTCTAAAGGAGGTCACAGGAACGACCCAAAGGGCTAATCTATGTTATGGAGAGATGGCAAATCAGAAAAGCCCCCGTGCTCTTTTTCTCCCCTTAAAATTTGCTCCCAACAAAAGCTGCCACTGGGCCGATTGGCTTTGAACATCCTCTGTTTGAACACCGGAATTGTTCTATACCTGATGTACAAATATCTAAGCCCCTGAGGTTTACAATAGGAATGCTAATACATGGCATAAGCCGCGCTGAAACAAACAGAGCCGGGATAATAATTTCATAATCTCATGTTGACATAACCCACCAGCTTGCTGAAGAACCCCTTTATGTAGAGGATACAGAGAAACTATAATAATTTTCAGATACAGTTGACAAGAGACCATTTAGTAAACTTTTATTTTTTTTTAACTAACAGTATGCAGGGATGTTGTATTCCAGGCTGCTACTAATAATCTCATCAGAATGCAAAAGCAGCGACTGTGTTATAAAACCAATGATCTGTTATATTCTGCAAGAATTTACAAAAGCCTAATGTCATTTACTACACCATGAGAACCATACTTGGGTAAAAAAAAATAAAACACAACAGAATTCAAAAACTGATTACAGCTGACGAAAAAATAAACTGTTAGTGAATGCAATGCTTTAAAGGTATAACATACCATAGTTAAGACATGGCCCCAGTGATGAGTTCACAAGGGAAGAAACTGGTGTTTGGAAATGGGTAAACATGGCATGTCATTTAGGGCCATGTTGGCTGCCGGTCTGCAGTTCCTGGCTAAGGCTGCCCGAACTTGCTACCTCAAAGATTTTGCTTCGTTTTTTCTTTCCCAGCAGCTTTTCTTGACAAAAGCATATCTCTGTCAGGAAAGGTGCGCATCAGGGTTGTATCCTTTCACCATATTTATTCAATCTGTATGCTGAGCAAATAATCCAAGAAACTGGGCTGTGTGAAGAAGAACGAGGCATCCGGATTGGAGGAAGATTCATTGACAACATGTGATGTGCAGATGACACAACCTCGCTTGCTGAAAGTGAAGAGGACTTGAAGCACTTACTGATGAAGATCAAAGACTACAGCCTTCAGTGTAGATTACACCTCAACATAAAAAAAACAAAAATCCTCACAATTGGACCAATAAGCAACATCATGATTAACGGAGAAAATATTGAAATAGTCAAGGATTTCATTTTACTTGGATCCACAGTAAATGCCCATGGAAGCAGCAGTCAAGAAATCAAACGACGTATTGCATTGGGCAAGCCTGCCGCAGAAGACCTCTTTAAACTGTTAAAAACCAAAGATGTCTCTTTGAGGACTAAGTTGTGCCTGACCCAAGCCATGGTATTTTCATTTGCCTCATAAGCATGTGAAAGCTGGACAGTGAGTAAGGAAGACCAAAAAAGAATTGACCCCTTTGAATTATGGTGTTGGTGAAGAATATTAAATACGCCATGCATTACCAGAAGAACTAACAATTCTGAAGAAGTACACCCAGGATGCTCCTTAGGAGGGAGGATGGCGAGGCTTCGTCTCATGGACTTTCGACGTGTTGTCAGAAGGTCCAGTCCCTAGAGAAGGACATCATGCTTGGTAAAGAAGAAGGTCAGCAAAAAAGAGGAAGACCCTCAATGAGATGGACTGACACAGTGGCTGCAACAAGGGGTTCAAACATAGCCGTGACTGTGAGGATGGCCCGGGACCGAGTAGTGTTTCGTTCTGTTGTACATGGGGTCACTATGAGTCAGAACCAATTTGATGGCATCTAAAAACAACAACAACACATCTCTAGCAGTCTTAAATACAAAATCCATATGATTTCAAAAAGGAATAACTTTTTTCAGGGTTGTTTGGAGTAAAGTCAACAGGAAAGTCAGTGACAGGGACCTTTCAGGTTCTCACAGCTGGGGTTCAAATGGCCTTTCCTGTCAAGATGGTGAAAGAGCAGAGGCAGGCTTCCCTGGGACCCAGATGCTTTACGCTGTCAAAGGTTCTATGGATTCAATTCTGGCAGCTTGTGGTATTTTAATTTTATAAGGAAATCAGTGTGTTGAAACACTCTTTCCTTTGATCCTCCAAACCAAGTTATCTTTCATTTTATTCAGTGATGAAAATAAAATCAGCATTCTGAACCACAGCACCACCACTGTTTGCCCTCAAGTCAGTCTGACTCATGGTGGCTCCAGGTGTGTAGAGTAGAACTGTGCCCCAGAGGGTTTTCAATGACTTCTTTTTCAGAAGTAGATCTCCAGACCCTTCTTCCTAGGTGCCTCTGGGTAGACTTGAATCGCCAAACTTTTGGTTAGTAGCCACGCTGGTCAGAGAGACAGACACCAAGGGGCTGAAGGAGAGCGAGAGAGACTTTGAAGTCCTTGGCATTGCTATCATTAGCTTCATATCTCTGAAAGGCATTTATTTATTCTCTTTTTCAAATTATGTCATTTGGAAACATTTTTACCTCATGATGGGAGTGGCAGAATGTGAGAGGTACAGCATCCTTAATATTAAAAGACATTTTCACAGGGTGCTAATCAACTTCTAGCAGAATCCTTGTAGCAAATTCATTCCTGGACGTCCTTGAAGACACGTTGGTCTTGCAAACTTTCAGGGAATCATTTTGAAGTGTTGACTTAGGCGCCTGTGAGACATCTGGTAACAATGAAGATGAAGCCTGTAATGCTTTGGGACTTTATGAATGAGTTCTAGGACAGCCACTGATGAATCATTAAAGTACATCTCTCCAGGAGGAGGCTGCCCATATTTCTTGACTGCTGGGAAGTTGCTTATACTGATAGTTGTCCAGACAGAAACTGAAATCTGCCATTAAGTCTGAATTCCCTTCAGAACAACTAATTTGAAAGCCCCATGAAAATGACTTTACATTTCAGAAAAGCCATGCTCACCACAGACATATAGAGGCATTTTTGAAATGAAATAAGTTGTTTATTAGTCTCAGTCACATAGGGCAATAGTTAAACGTTAAATGTGCAAATGGACCTCTTGCCTTTGTTCATGCTTTTTTTTTTTCTCCTGAGCTACCTTCCACCTTATCTGCCTATAAACTTCCATTCATCCTCAAAAGCAAACCAGTACGGCCTCCTCTCCTTGATGCTCCCTAATCTTCACAGGTAACTTAATTAATTCTCTTTTATGATCCCACAGCACTATATACATAATTATCTTAGATGTCTTAACCGTTTTATAAGCAAGTCTATAAATGTATTTATTTATTGGTTTATCTTACTAGACTATCAGTTCCTTTATAATTGTTATTTTCCATTCACAGCATATAGCTGAGATTCTGGCATAGAGTAGGTATCTAATAAATTTTGAGTAAATGAATAGTTAAAAAGTATTTAAGTAAAATCAAGGCTCTAGGAAAAGGTTAAAAAAAAAGATATCTATGATTTAATAAATCCAGGCTGACTATGCAATTAAGGGGTATGTTGTTAGGGTTCCTGTCTTCCATATGAGGGAAAATAGTCTTTTTTCATTTCAAATTGTATGGTGTTAAACCTGAGGTCTCTTTCTCAGTCTGATAGGCAATCAGCAAATTACACACTTGAAGAAAAAGGTTTCATTTTCTCTCATTAAGAGAATATCCATAGACAAGTAAAATGATGTTGGTCCTTTCTGAGAACTGAGAGGGAGTATGAAAAAATGGCCTAAATAGACTCAGTAAGTTTTTATCCAACAAATTTATATTGGGCTCATGCTATGTGCCCAGCATGATGTTAAGTACTGAGGTTTCAGGGATAAACCAAACTAATCTGGTTCTTGCCTTCCTGGGAATAGAATCTAGTGAGTGAGGTGGACTTCAAACAAAAGATTTCCTATGGGTCGTGTTACTACAATGGCGATAAGTGAAACTTAACACTGAAAACTTCAGGGGCTTTGATAACATTTAAGAAGGGGAATCCAACCTAGAAAGGAGACGTCTTCACTGAGGAAACTATCGTTAAGCAGAAACTAGAAAGATGCTGGGGATGGAGAGGGCAGAGAGTTATAGAGGGGATGTGATAAAGAGAAGGGCGATACAGGCAGAGGGAAGAAATAGCATATGTGGACATGAATCTGGTTTCCAGTATTTGAGGAAGGCAAGGGTGGGACAAGGCAATAAGATTCCAATAAAGTGAGTGATGGGAAGTGTGACTTGCATTGAGAATGAAAAGTTGGGTGGAATCAAAGATTTCAAGGGATCAAAGGCCATGGTAGGGATTGTGACAGTGGTTGAAACCAGGAGTAACATGAACACAGCTCCAAGAGAAGTCCTCCAGTGACCTCCTTCCAACCAGATAGCCACCCCATGCCCCATATGTACCCTTTTGTATATAGAAATTCCAGAGCCTCTACTAATATGACTCTTTACCTAAAAGGAATTGAAATTCATGGAAAAATTTTAAGAGTGCAAATGACATTCCAGTTTGGGTTTCTGAAAGATTGTTCTAGCTTCTATGAGGAGAACAGGTTGGAGGAGGACAATGGTCAGTGGATAGAGACAGTGGAACGGCTGTAGTGAAGGGTGGCTTCAATTGGGGTGGTTGATAGTGGACCTGGGTAGAGAGAAATTGATGAATTAGATGTTTATTTTGAAAGAATAATCAACAGATATAGGTGTGAGGGAAAGGGAGTTGTCAATGATGATTTCAAAGTTTCTGTCATAAGCAAGTAGGTGGATGTTGAGCCAATTATTGAATTAAAAAACTCAAGGAGGAATAGTCTGGGAAGAAACATAGTAAGTGCAGATTTTGAAATTGTGGTATTTGAGGTGCCTGTGAAGCAGCCAAGTGAAGATACAAATGGGGAGCTTGACATAAAATTATAAGAATTGGAATAGAAATCAGCATGGAAACACAAATTTAGAGGTGATGGGCTTACAGAGGAAACATCTGGATTTAGATGCTTCTCCTTTGGGTCATAATATATATGATGGGGTAGAAAGGAGTAATATCAGGTGTTCTTTAAGAAGAGATAATAGAAATGTTATTTGTTTTATATATTATTGTAAATGTATTGTTGATTTTTTGTCATCATGTTTTGCTTTTTTACTATTTATTGTTAGCTACGTTTCAATGATATTTACTATGTATTTTGAATTGTACTTTTACTTGCAAGTACAAGACTTTTCTCATGACTCTGAAGAGCATACAATAAAGAAATTATTATATAATTGTACAAGATATTCTTAATTGTTTGGACACATGTATCAATGAAATAGCCATTCAGAGAAGTCAAAGTAGTGTCTAAGGTGAGACTGGCCCAAGCTGTGGTCTTTTCAGTTGCCTCATATGCATGTGAAAGCCGGACCATGAAACAGGAAGACAGAAGAACAATTGATGCATATGAATTGTGGTGTGAATGAATAATATTTAATATACCATGGATTGCCAGAAGAATGGACAAATAAGTCTTAAAAGAAATACACCCAAAATTTTCCCTAGAAGTGAGGATGGCTAGGATTCATCTTGCTTACATGTCATCAGGAAAGACCAATAGCTAGAAAAGGACATCACGTTTGGTAATCCATCCCTCAGTGAGATGGGTTGTCATAATAGACTCAACAATGGGCTCAAATGTATCAAAGATCATGGAGATGGTGCAGGACATTCTGTTAGGCATGACGTTGCCATGAGTTGGAGACAACTCAGTGGCAGTTAACAAAACCGATTACACACACACATGCACACACACACACAACTAAAGGCAAATGTTGTAATTTTATAGATGTTTATGCTGAAGTTCAGAAGTGAAATAATGTCACATCGTTAATAAGTGGAAGACAGTAGACGTGAAATCAACTCTTCTGACTCTGTACCCAGAGACCTTAGGGCTCTACCAGTCCTAACTGTAATATTAACAAGGCCTTGTGCAGTTTACTAAGCAGCTGAATCCTTAATTCAACTCTGTGAGGTTAATAGGATCACACAATTAGCAGTAGAGCCGTCCGTAAAGCCAAGCCTTCTACCTCCTAGTTGTATCATACACTCCTAGTTGTATCTTGGGTTCATGCAGGGCTAGCTTTGGCCTTGAACTGAAAGTACATATGGTAGCCATGTAATTGATAAATATGGGAGTACCATTTATGAGGTGCATTCTGATGACAGTGGGAACACAATCAAGAGGACCTGGGCCAAAGTAAGTACTGTGGAATGAATCAGGCTCGTGACCACCTTCCAAGGCCTCAGCTTTTTGATGTTATGTGTATAAATGAAACTTGTCTCACTTCTCTCCTGAGACTGAATTTCCAGAGTACAATGAGTGAGTAGGTTCATAAGTGTATGAGTTAATATACACAAGGGAATAGGAAGGGAGACTGAGAGAAAAAGGAAATAAACATTATTCAAGTTCTGGGAAATTTGAAAGGCTGTGAAGGCAGGGTAAGTGAGAGAATGGCCTCATAGGGTTTCCAAGGCTGTAAAATAATGAAGACGTTGGTGGTGGTGATGATAGGGGAGAATTCGAGAAGAGGATCCAGTCCCTTCACACATATATTTCTGTTTCTAATTATTTATTCTTTTTTGACATAGTATTTTCTTCTGGTAGTTAGGATGCATTTGAAGTATTAGACTTTGGTTTCTCCAATGTACACGACTGGGCCCAATTTGTCTTGGGTGCTATATTCACTGGGAAGGGAACAGGGCCATGGTATCTCCCATACACAATCCCCCAAAGGAAAGCTGGTTTGGCAGTCTTACACTGGAGAACACACTCCTCACAGAGTGAGTTCATTTTAGCTGTCAACTATGGAGTATCTAAGAATTGCTGTTTCTATGCAACATTGCCAGCAGGATGCCCACCCACCTCCACTGGGGATAAGAATCCCCCGTGGGGGCAAAAAGCTGCTTTCAAGTGAGTGAAGCAGCTGTTGTTTTATACAGAAATGTCAAAAGCACAAGCAAATTTCTCATCACCAATTGGTGGTGTCATGGCCAGTGAAATACTTTGTAATTTTACGTGGTTTGGAGAAAAGCAACCAGTTTTGGAGCTTTCAGTTATAGATACAAAAAAATTATATCTGAAAACTAGACCTTTGGTCAGAGTTCATTTTCTTGCTAATGACTGAATTTGAATTTGAGCTGTGGAAGGTGGAACTAAATGAGCTGCACATTTTTAAAACATTTTTAATTATTGTGTTTTTCTTTAGCTATTTTTTCTTAGTAGTTAAGTAGATGTGAGTATGAATGAGAAAAATGTAATTCTGCCATGATATATTTCTATTACAAATATACTACGTAAGATATTGCCAGTCTCAAAAATAAGTTTCTGAAAATCAAACATTGAAAATTTTCTAAGTGCAAAGACGTAGTAACTATATCTCATCACATCCTTATATTGATCTTCCATTTACTTATATGTTTATCCACCCACCCATCTGTAATCTACCCATTCACCTCTGCATCCATCCATCCATCCATCATCTAACTGTTACTGATTAAGGACTTTCTATAGCTGAACTTGGCTGCTAACCAAAAGCTCACAGTTCAAATCCACCAGCTGCTTCTTGGAAACCCCATGGGGCAGTTCTACTCTGTCCCATAGGGTCACTATGAGTCTGAATTGATGCCACAGCGAAGGATTTTTTATAGCTGATATTAAGGAGCCCTGGTGGCGCTGTAGTTAAGAGCAAGGCTGCTAAAAGAACCGTTTGAACTCACCAGCAACTCTGCTGGAGAAAAGACTTGGCTATCTTCTCCTGTAAAGATTCTGTTAATAAACTCATTGCCATCAAGTTGATTTCAACTCATACTGACCCTATAGGACAGAGAAGAACGGCCTCGTAGGGTTTCCGAGGCTGTAAATCTTTACGGAAGATGTTTGCCACCTCTTTCTCCCACAAAGATGCTGTTGGGTTTGAACCAATGATCTTTCTTTTGGCTAGCAGCTGAGCACCTAACCACTGCACCACCAGGGCTCCTTCCTGTAAGGATTACAGCCTAGAAAACCCTATAGGGCAGTTCTACTCAGTTGTATAGGGTTGCTATGAGTCAGAATTGACTTGATGGTACACAGCAACAATAACATAGCTGATATACCATGTTACACATTATAGGACACTGAAAGTAACTTAACTCCTATTCCATGTCTTGTAGAAACTTCAAATTATTTTGACTATTCATTTATAGCACGAAGAAGAGTGAGTCACCTTAAGGTTTTGGAAACCTTTAAAAATAAATAAATAAATACATTGTCTCCCTCCCTCCCAACCCAAGAAGATGCAAACGTCATAGACACCATAGAGTCTTACCGTGGATATGGGGCCAACCCTTAGGTCCCTTTTAAGGCAAGTCTTGTTTATGTACCTGGTAAATGACAATAAAATATGTATGGGCTTGAAAGTGTATAAAGACTGTACGTTAACTGTGGTTTAGATTATGAGAAAATGGAGGGGAGTTCAACATAAAACAATGAAATCTAATCTACGCAGTCATTATGAGCCACACTGTAAATATCTTAGGCATTTGCTTTGATCTGACAGATTACATGGCAGAAGTAACAAAGAAACTTGGTAGTTGACACGTGTCACTGTAGTGAGTTATCAAAAACTTTTCTTGAAACTACACGTGGAATTGGAATATTTTGAATTGGAAGCTACCTCAGTGATCTTCTCCCCCCAAGCCCCATTTTGCAGATGAGGAAATCGAGGTCAAATGGACATAGGATTTGCTGGGAGAAGACCCCAACCAAGGTCTTCTAGCTCCAGGCCAGAGCTCTTTCCACTCTGCCTCTCAAGAAGCTTTTTTTAAAGCAAGATGTCTCATTGCTGACAGCTAATGACAGGATTTATACTAGCTTAAGTTGGGGCATAGAAACCTTGTTTTAAAACTTATCCTTTTACACTTTTTCAACTTGCTCTCTCTCCCCATCCACTGATCCTCATCCAGTCTGTTTTCCTTCTTGTAACTCATTTCCTAAATAGAACACTTAGTACCTTCACCGTGACTTGCATTGCAACAGCTCCCTCATCCGCCATTTAACTATTATCCACCAGCTGAGGTGTTTAACCTAAAGTGAAGTCCCTGGATAGTGCAAATGGTTAATGCACTTGACTGCTAACCAAAAGGTTGGAGGTCTGAGTCTACCGAGCGGCATCTTGGAAGAAAGGCCTAGTGATCTGTTTCTGAAAAATCAGGCATTGAAAACCCTCTGGAACACAGCTCTACTCTGACACACATAGGGTCTCCATGAATTGGAGGTGACTCGAGAACAACTTGTTTGGTGGTAGTAGTTCTCTAGTAAAATTCTCAAGTTACGTTGGGGTAAAACAACAGGCTTGGCTAATGGAAAGGTGACGCTGGGGGTTTGTCTTGTTCTCTCAGTCGTGTGTGTAAATGGATGTTCATTTTATTTAGTCTATAGCAGGTCTTGAACTCTGAGCACATGACAGATTTGCCAGAATTCTGGGGTAATGCTTTCATTCACTCTTATGCATTAGCCAAAACACCAACCTCTTAATCCCAGAAAACTATGATCCAGATGCTACATACACACAGACATAGACGCTTAGACTCATCCATCTCTTTTCCTTGTCCTAACATGTTCCATCCCACCATGATTCTAGAGCCCACAAGTGTGTATTTATTGCTTTTCTGCCGAGCCTACCCAATGACCACCATCAACAGGAAGATTTTTTCCCCAAATGAATACTCATAAAGACCCCACAAGAGCTTCCTGTTACACAACTTTTGAGTGTTTTTCTTCCCTAAAAAGAAAAAAAAAAAAAAAGATGGGGTCTTTAATAGCTCCTTTAAGTTTATTTTCCCTGTATACTTAATTATATTAAATACCCATATATTCGCTTCCTGAGTAGTCATTTAGAAAGAAGATTTTGTAATAGTCACATTTAATTTATCAGGGTGCAATAATTTGTGTTTCCCAATCATCTTGCCGACTTTGGTTCATTATACTATTGTTTCACATGAGTAATTAGCAAAGTTTGGATTGATTGACTCTAATTAACTAAAACTGGTTCCAGGCTGTGCATCTATTGTCATGGTAGCTAGCCACAAAGCCCTAAACTGCTCGACAATGGTGATATAAGGTAATATGGATTTAAAAACTAGAGACAATATGTAACCTTGGGCTTATCACTCTTTGGGAGACAAACAAAAAAGAGGGGTGAGGGATAGAATGAGCAGTTTTAAAACTGTCCCTTAAGGGACGCTTGGGAATATAAGTTGAAGTTTTCAGTGAGTTCACTTTCACTTCTTTTTGTTTTTCCTGTCGAGAGATCATCACAGATGTGCTGAACTATAAATGAATTTGAAGTTTAACAGTAAGGACGCAGAGGATGTCATGGTTTTGAAACAGTGAAGAAATGAAATAAGCCAGCTGACAAAGAGTCCTAGATCTACCCCAAACTCCATCTATTTTGGTAGAAGAAATTTTTCTATACATTCCTCAAAGAAAACCAGGAGTGTCTGAGATTTAATCTTTTCTCTACTGTCGACTTTTTTTTTATAGTCAATAATGATGTTTGCCTGAGAAAAAATGGTTTTCGTACAGTATGACCAACTGGAAAAATGATTGCATTGACAGCCTATAAGCATGAACAAATACCACCTTTCCTGATCTTGCTCTTCACTGAGGGACGAAAATCAATTTAAAATAAAATTATAAAGTAGAATGCCATAAGTAAGATTCATCAATGAATTTCCAACATTCCCATGCGAGATGCTGAGGTTTCTGTTGTTTCTATCTTAAAATATCAATTGGGATATTCTTACGTTTGATGATTGGAACTTTTTTAGTTCCATATTCCTCATTTTGAGAGTTCTGGTGTCCTTGTTTTCCATGACACCTTATCAACAGAGCTGCTTTTCCCTTCAATCTTTCATTTCTAACCAACTTCAATAGAAGAACAGCCTTTATATCCCTGCAGACAGATGAAGTGAAAGTTTAACTTGTGTACTTCACAGTCCTGACTGAGAAGCTTTCTGTCAGCATGGAGAAAATACCAGAAGCATTTCAGTTTATCCAGCTGCTACCTTCATTTGCACTGCGCTGAAGTCTCCTTGGAGACTGGGGAGAGGCAACTTTTATGTTGGTGTCTTCTCCATTTGATCCTTTGAATTTATTTTAATGTTTTGTAGACGTTGTGGCATTTGAAAGCTTCCGAAGCATAGACATCTTACTGAGTGCTGAGGGGTCAGAAGAAAGGAAGATGGGGGAGGAGACACAACTTTGACACAACTTTGATTTTGAGAAAAGAGAAAATGGAAGGTGTATAGGCTACTGGTTCCTAACAGTTTTTGGAGTACCTCAAATATTCACCACATGAACACGGTATATACAGCCCATAGCTGCCTTCCTTCTTGAATATCTTAGCAACAGGGTGTTCTCACTCTCTTTTGTTCTTAAGTTCAGGCAGGTAGTTGTGAAGAAGTGGGACATGAGGGCAAGGGGATAAAATGACAGGCAGTAAATGCCCTGCTCAGACTCCTGTCTCTCATTCCCACTAATGGGTGGGCTGGTGGTTACACACACAATTCCAGAGAATTTCTGCCCTGCACTTCTTGCAGAATTCAGACCAGTAATTTAAAATATCTCTGCCATGTTCACAATTTCTCTGCCTCATTAGCACCCATTACAACTGATTCACTTCTTACCAAATAAAAAATAGGTATAGTTTCTCTTGCTAGTAAAATATTTGCCTTAATTTCTTCAATAATCAAATAACAATTGTTCTTTAAGTCCTACTACGTGCCCAGCACTGAGAAGAATGCAAAGGAAGACTAGGACACAGCCCCTGTCTGTAAAAAGTTTATCATTTCTTTGGAAAGCAAATTTAATATGTAGCAAATAAATAGAATACCATCATGACATTAGCAGGGCTCTTCAGACAAGAAGTTTTGGAGGAGTTCATGTTGTTGTTAGTTGTTAGGTTCCACTGAGTCAGCTCTGACTCCTAGTGACCCTGTATACAACAGAACGAAACACTGCCGGGTCCTGTGCCAACCCTCACAGTTGTTATGCTTGAGCCCATTGTTGCAGTCACTGTGTCAATGCATCTCATTGAGAGGAGGAGTTCATAGCAGTGGATATAAAGACGGAGTGCAAATACCACCTTTCTGTGTTGCTATATTTGAATATATATTGCAAATATTAAAGAGTATTTTCTACATTGGTCCAGAATTAGCTCATTCTTATTTAAACCACTCCAATTTCTTTTCTTTTTAGCACTTCAGATCTCTGTCTCTCTGTGCCTTTCTCTCATCCTCTCTCTTTACTCTCTTAAATAATGGAAAATTTTGTTGCTTGTGCAAGTCAATGATTGTATGTTTTCCTAGTGTCTTTTTTCAATTTAGTAGTCAAATTCATCAAAACCGTATAGAATCACCTAAGAATGATATTTTGATAGAGGAGATTATTTGGAGCTTTTGCCTGTAAAATGAAATAAGTATCCATACTTGTAAATTCTTAGCTTCCATTTCTTTTGTTCATATCTTCTGAGGAAGTATTCCAGCTTTTTTAAAGATTGTAACTGTTAATACTGGATGAATCTCTAATATCAGTTTAATAGATACTCTCCTCTAGCTTTTACCAAAAAAGAAAAAGAAAAACAGTGCTTGGAAATGATATTGGATACACTCTGTTTAAGAATTTCTGTAAATCTGAGAAAGAGTCTGGGTACCTGAGATGGCAAATTGATCTCGGTATCCTCGATTTGTCTTATTCAAGGAAGAACCTGGAACAGGTAGAACCCAGTGGCAGAAACAGCTTCAGGGAGACTGAGGCTGAGCTGAAGGTGAAGGGTAGTTCCTGAGGGTCTGGATCCTCATACTGGGAGCAAATAATAGGACCTTTACCAGATTTATTGCTGAAATACTCCAAGATTGAGCCTGGAAAAAAAGCATCAGATATAAAACCTGAGACAAACAAAACACAATCAATTACGGATGAAGAGCAGAAAATGGAGGGTTGCAACAGGATGGGGTTAAGTGTGAGGAAAGGTCAAGGACAGTAGCTCAGGACCACAATTTTGCATGAGAACTGGATGCTGGTGTATCTTCTTCACATGGTTTGAAGTTTATAGTAATGGAGTGGGCGAGGCAGCTTAATGTTCTTAATTTGACTGTAGCCGCCAAGTAGGATGTAGAGCCAAACTCCAAGTCAGCTCCTTACTCTAACCCTTCTAGTGTCAGAAATCTAACAAGAAGATGTTTTCTAATTTTGTTTCTTTATCCGAAAAGCCAGAAATTACATCTGTGATGACACAAAAGTTATCTGTTGATTCTCACTAAAATCACAAAATATTGGGGAGACAGTAACCTTGGTGCGATCCATGGACCAGCAATCTATGAATAACTGGGAGGTTGTTGGAACTGCAAAATCTTGGGTACCAGCCCAGATCTACTGAATTAGAATTTGCTATTTAACAAGATCGCCAGGTGATTCATGTGCACATTAAAGACAGAGAAGGTGATTTAGAGGATCGTAGAAGTTCTTCCTTCTATAATATCACTTATTGATAGTCATCCAGTGTCTGATATAGAGCTCACAACTTCTAAAATCACAATATTTACTAACAAATTCTCTAGCTTTCAGAACCTAGCACAATACCCAACAGATAATATTTACTTAATAAGTGTTTATTGAATGAATGAATAAATGGTTCTTCTTGAGTTTAAATTGTTTGCCCATAAATTCTTTGGATTAGTTAGGGAATAAGTCTATCTATTTTCCATAGCCGGCCCTAAAGTTAAACAAAAAGATAACTATTTTGGTCTTTATAAGGTCTGTATTCAAAGCTAAACATGTCAAGTTCCTTTAATGTTTTCTTAAATGTCAACATGTATACGTTATTCACCACCCTTGGTACCCTCTTCTGGCCATGTGTTGGATTGTAAGTGTCTCTTATAGAATACGTAATCTAGGATTAAACCGATTCCCAGATGTGCTCTGAGAAGCACATAGTATGAGCAACACAAGCTGATGACATTTCTCTGCTTCTGCTTCAGGCTTTTCTAATTTAGTAAATTGGCTGTCACATCACTAAAAATAGGAAGTTTGAACTTGGACTCCCTTTTTTTTTTCTAAGAGGTTATTTTGCTTACCACAAACGAAGGCCACAGAAGCTAAATATGTGTCTACTTGAATGATGACTTTATAGCAATAAAATGAGCCCACAGGGGATAATGACTCTGTAATCAGCTTTTTCAACCACTTTTTATATTGGGCATAATTTTCTCTCTCTCTGAGAAACTCTACATCATTTATCACTAGACTAACATGAGCAAAAGGGGGAAAGGCATGAGCTGAGAGATTAGAGGCCACAGCCTGTCTGCTATTAAATCATAATAGTAAATTTGCCTGGAGGAGACTATTCAATTTTGGACACTAGTACTATAGACTCTCATGCTTTCTTTTTATTCAGAATCCTTATTTTGGCACTGGTTTATAAAATTAGGTTTTAAGAAGAATTTGTTTTGTTTCTAGTTTAAAAATGACCAGTCAACAGTCTATCAACTCAGGACCTTTATCTAAGTTCCTTTCTTTGGTCTGTGGTACCTCCTGGTTGCCATCAAGGAAAGGATATTAGGCTCTCCTGTTGATTTGCTTGAAGATTGGTCTTTGGTAAATTTGAGGCCAAACACTTTTTTGAAGACCGTACTATTAACATTTTGGGTACTTGTGCTCCAGAAACAGTATTTGAGAAAACTTTCCTTTCCTACTTATTAATGTCAACTTATTTAGACTCTCCTTCCATCGTTTGAGGTTCAGCGTACTCTATTGGCAACTATTCCTTCTCCAGAGTTCATTGCTCTTGGGCCTAGTTCACAGCCTGTTTGTAACTAAATATCCTTTGCTTGCTCTTCCAAATTCACTCTGGAGCCTTTTCCTTCCTGCTGTCTGCCGTAGGAAGTTGATCTTCTTGGATTGCATAAATGGGCTTCCATGCTATCTCTCCTCTCATCCTTTAGGTCTAGGGGTGCTAGTGCAGGATTTCTGCACCATTCTTCCTCTTCTCTATGTCACTCATGTCTTCATAATCAGTACCTTTGTATATAACCCCCTTTGAATTATTCTACTTTGATGGTGCCACCTGTCCCTTTATCCCGGTTGATTACAGTATTCATTCACTCATTCTCATTTTAAAATTTATTTACTTAACTACTTATTCATGTAAAAAACACTTATAGACTGTCTACTATTTACCAGTCATCTTGCTAAATTTCTTTACAGCTCATTCTCTACCAAATAAGCCCATATGCTTTAGATAAAGCTAACTCATGTGTCCCTTATCTTAGCTGCTCCAGGTAATATCGGGATAAGGGCTTATAATTGGGAGACAAGTACTAGCAGCCAAGTCAAGGTATATCTGCTACTGTGGGGCACTGAATAAGAGCCTCTTTTTTCATAGCAAGTTAGCTTTTCTTCATTTACTTAGATTAAAGTACAAGTAACAAATCTTGTCCTATTTAATCACGAGACTCAGAGTAAACAGGAGAGAAAGGTTATTCTGTTGGTGTCAATAAGGGTAGCTGTCCAGTCATCCCTAGCCTCCCGACTTTTCATGATTCTAGATATAGTCTCTGGGCAGCTCGGCTAATGGCACCACTTAAAAAGCCAACCCTGAAGCACCTCCCCACCAAAACCTCGCCAGCGTTTTTCTACTCAGATTTTTTTTTTTTCTGTAGTTATCAGCAAAATGATAACAGGTTTTCACTCCTTAAAATTGCCCCCATGTCTCTAGTTTTAGAAGAAAAAGCCTTATTTACTTGGGTAAGAACAGAGTAAAATTTATTCTCAGGAGTAGAAGGACATGATCTTTTCTTTTGTGGCTTTAGTGGGCTTTGGCTTTTGCCTAAAAACATGGCTTTATAGTACAAACGGTGGAGAAGTATTTAGTTTATTACAATATCAATGCAAGTCAGTGGTGAAAATAAGCTATTAAAGCAATCTTTGGCTGCATTGATTAAAGTTATACGGCAAGATCAAGGGATATGAAAGTCCTGCTGTTCTATGCAGTGATAAGAAAATATTACTTTCAGAGTCCATTTAAAAAAGGACATAGGAAAAATAGTCACTTTTCAAGATGAGGGTCATAAGGCCAATCAAGTTTTGAGAGAGCATATTACATGAGAAACATATGAAAGAAAGGGAGGGCATGCAAAATAACTTTTCAAATATGGAAAATTGAATTTATTTTGTGTAACTCTAAAGGTTAGAATACTCTTGTGTGTGTGTATTTTCCTCTGAAGTGGAGGATTATTTCTCAACTCATTCTATGAAACCAGAATTACCCTAATACCAAAATCTGACAAAGAAGTAAGAAAAGAAAACTACAGACCAATATGCTTCATGAACACAGACACAAAAATTCTAAATAATATATATTTTTTTTTATATATATATTTTATTGTACTTCAGGTGAAAGCTTACAGAGCAAATAGTTTCTCATGAAATAGTAGTACACATGCTGTTTTTTGACATTGGTTAACAACCCCACAAGGTATTAAGCCTCTAAATTCTCAACCTTTTTTTTTGATGAAAATTACAGATGGCCAAAGATACACCGTTTCAAAAAATTTCTACATTCACAGTTCAGTGACATTGACTACGCTCTTCCAACTGTGCTGTTATTCTCACTTAAGATGAAGGCTTACAGAACAAAATAGTTTTTTCATTTAACAGTTACTACACATGTTGCCCTATGACAATGGTTAACAATCTCACAGCACATCAAGAATATCCTTACTCCACCTTGTATTCCCTATCACCAGGGGGCTTCCTTGTCGCCTTCTGTCTTCTGGACCTTGTCAGTGGACTATTGTACCTCTTTAGTCTCATTTGTTTATTTATTTATTTATTTATTTTTATTTTATTTAAACATCATTTCAAAACTTTTTACTTACACATTTAAGTGATATTGACTATGCTCTTCCAATTGTGCTGCCATTCTCGCCCAAGATGAAGGCTTACAGGACAAAACAGCCTCCCATTTAATAGTTACTACAAATGTTGCCCTATAGCAGTGGTCAACAATCTCACAATACATCGACAGTGTCCTTATTCAATCTGTGTTCCTTATCATCAGTTTCCTACTCTCCCTCTGCCTTCTGGCCCTTGTCACCAGACTCCTGTACCTCGTTAGTCCCATTTAGTTTTACTGGGGTGTCCATTCCCAGGCTTAACATCGAACCTTGAAGGTAACTTCACCTCTGAGCTAAAAGGGTGTCTGGGGGCCACACTCTCGAGGTTTCTCTAGTATTCTTTAGGCCAGTATATCTGGTCTTTTTTTTTTTTTTTTTTTTTTGGGAGTTAAAATTATGCTCTACATCCTACTCCAGCTCTGCCCAGAACCCTCTGTTGTGATCCTGGTCAGAGCAGTCAGTGGTGGTAGCCGGGCACCATCCAGCTGTACTGGGCTCAGTCCCGTGGAGGCCTTGGTAGCTGTGGACCATTAGTCCTTCGGACTAATCTTTTCCTTGTATCCTGTTCTCTTCGTTCTCCCTTGTTCCCGAAGGGATGAGATCAGTGGAGTATCTTAGATGGCCGCTCATAGGCTTTTAAGACCCCAGACACTACTCACCAAGGTAGAATGTAGAGCATTATCTTTATAAGTAGTGTCATGCCAATTGAGCTAGATGTTCCCCGAGATCATGGTCCCCAGAGCCCTCCGTCCAACAACTCAGTCCCTCGGGGGGTTTGGATGTGTCTATAGGGCCTCCATGACCTTTCCTTGTGCAGGTTGTGTTAGTTTCCCCTGTACTATGTACTATCTCATCTCTCACCCAAGTTACCACTTACCTATTACCTATTTAGTATTCCCCCCCCCCCCATCCCTGGTAACCAACAAGGATTGTTACATTTTGCATGTGAATTTTTTCATGGGTTTTTACAATAGAGGTCTCATACAATATTTGTCCTTTTGTGATTGACTTATTTCACTCAGCATGATGTCCTCCAGTTTCATCCATGTTATGAGATGGTTCACCGATTCATTGTTCTTTCTCATTGCATAGTACTCCATTGTGTGTATGTACCATAGTTTGTGTATCCATTCGTCTGTTGATGGACATCGAGGTTGTTTCCATCGTTTTGCTATTGTGAATAATGCTGCCATGAACATAGGTGTGCATATGTCTATTCGAGTGATGACTCTTATTTCTCTAGGATATATTCCTAGGAGTGGGATTGCTGGATCGAATGGTACGTCTATTTCTAGCTTTCTGAGGAAACGCCATATCATTTTCCAAAATGGCTGTATCATTTTGCATTCCCACCAGCAGTGTATAAGAGTTCCCGTCTCCCCGCAGCCCCTCCAACATTTGTTATTTCCAGTGTTTTTGATTCGTGCCAGTAATGCCGGGGTGAGATGGTATCTCATTGTGGTTTTAATTTGCATTTCTCTAATGGCTAGTGATCGCGAGCATTTCCTCATGTGTCTGTTGGCCATTTGAATGTCTTCCTTGGTGAAGTGTCTGTTCATTTCCTTTGCCCATTTTTTGATAGGATTGGTTGTCTTTTTGTTGTAGAGGTGTTGGATTTTCTTGTAGATTATGGAGATTAGACCTTTGTCTGACTTGTACTGTCCAAAAATTTTTTCCCAGTCTGTAGGTTCTCTTTTAACTCTTTTGGTGAAATCTTTTGAAGAGCATAGATGTTTGATTTTTAGAAGATCCCAATTATCTAGTTTATCTGTTGGGTTTTTTGTGTTGATGTTTATGGTTTGTATCCTGTTAATGCCATGTATTAAGGTCTGAAGTGTTGGTCCTATTTTTTCTTCTATGAATTTTATAGTTTGAGGCTTTATATTCAGGTCTTTGATCCATTTTGAAGTAGTTTTTGTATATGGTGTGAAGTATGGGTCCTGTTTCATTTTTCTACAAATGGATATCCAGTTTTGCCAGCACCATTTGTTAAAAAGACTGTCTTTTCCCCATTTGATGTATTTTGGGCCCTTGTCAAAAATCAGGTGACCGTAGGTGGATGGATTTACATCTGAGTTCTCAATTCTGTTCCATTGGTCAATGTCTCTGTTGTTGTACCAGTACCAGGCTGTTTTGAGTACTGTAGCTGTATAGTAGGTTCTCAAGTCAGGTAGTGTGAGTCCTCCAACTTTATTCTTCTTCTTCAGTAGTGCTTTACTTATTCGGGGTTTCTTCCCTTTCCATATAAAGTTAATAATTAGTTTTTCCATCTCTTTGAAGAATGTTGTTGGTATTTGTATCGGAATTGCATTGTATTTGTAGATTGCTTTAGGTAGAATTGCCATTTTCACAATGTTGAGTCTGCCTATCCATGAGCATGGTATGTTTTTCCATTTATGTAGATCCCTTTGGGTTTCATGCAGCAGTGTTTTGTAGTTTTCTTTGTATAGGTCTTTTATATTCCTGGTCAGATTTATTCCTAAGTATTTTATCTTTTTAGGGGCTATTGAAAATGGTATTGATTTCCTGATCTCCTTTTCATCGTTCTCTTTACCGGTGTATAGGAATCCAACTGATTTTTGAATGTTTATCTTGTATCCTGCTACTCTGCTGAATCTTTCTATTACTTCCAGTAAATTTCTCGTGGAGTCTTTAGGGTTTTCTATGTATAGTATCATATCATCTGCAAACAGGGAGAGTTTAACTTCTTCATTGCCAATTTGGATGCCCTTTATTTCTTTCTCTTGCCTTACTGCTCTAGCTAGAACTTCCAGCACAATGTTAAATAGGAGTGGTGATAAAGGGCATCCTTGTCTTGTTCCTGTTTTCAGGGGGAATGTTTTCAGCCTTTCTCCATTAAGAATGATGTTGGCTGTTGGTTTTGCATAGATGCCCTTTATTATGTTGAGAAATTTCCCTTCTATACCTATTTTATTGAGAGCTTTTATCAGGAATGGGTGTTGGACTTTGTCAAATGCCTTTTCTGCATCAATTGAGATAATCATGTGATTTTTTTCTTTCCTTTTATTTATGTGGTGGATTACGTTGATGGATTTTCTAATGTTGAACCATCCTTGCATACCTGGTATGAATCCTACTTGGTCGTGGTGTATTATTTTTTTGATATGATACTGAATTCTATTGGCTAGAATTTTGTTCAGAATTTTTGCATCTATATTCATGAGAGATATTGGTCTGTAATTTTCTTTTTTTGTGATGTCTTTGCCTGGTTTTGGTATCAGCGTTATGCTGGCTTCATAGAATGAATTTGGAAGTGTTGCTTCCTCTTCTATGCTCTGAAATAACTTGAGTAGAACTGGTACGAGCTCTTCTGTAAATGTTTTGTAGAATTCTCCAGTGAAGCCATCTGGGCCAGGGCTTTTTTTGGTTGGGAGTTTTTTTATTACCTTTTCAATCTCTTCTCTTGTTATGGGTCTGTTCAGATTTTCAATATCACTTTGTTGTAGTTTGGGTAGGCCGTATGTTTCTAGAAATTTATCCATTTCCTCTAGGTTTTCAAATTTGTTGGAATATAGTTTTTCATAATATTCTGTTATAATCCTTTTTATTTCAGTTGGGTCTGTTGTAATGTCCCCCATTTCATTTCTTATTTGGGTTATTTGTGCCCTCTGCTGTTTTTCTTTTGTCAGTCTGGCCAGTGGTTTGTCGATTTTGTTGATTCTTTCAAAGAACCAACTTTTGGTTTTGTTGATTCTTTCTATTGTTTTTCTGTTCTCTATTTCATTGATTTCTGCTCTGATCTTTACTATTTCCTTTCTTCCGGTGGTTGTAGGCTTTTTTTGTTGTTCTCTTTCTATTTGTTTGAGTTCTGTAGTTAATGTTTTGATTTTGTCCCTTTCTTCTTTTTTGATATGTGCATCTATTGCTATAAATTGTCCTCTGAGGACTGCCTTTGCTGTGTCCCAAAGGTTTTGGTATGATGTGTTTTCATTTTCATTTGATTCTAGGAATTTTTTAATTCCATCTCTGATTTCTTCTATTACCCATTGATGTGTAAGCAGATTATTATTCAGTTTCCATGTGTTTGATTTTTTTTCCTTGCTCTTTCTAGTGTTAATTTCTACCTTGATGGCATTGTGGTCAGAGAAGATACTGTGAATTATCTCAGCATTTTGGATCTTGTTGATGATTGCTCTGTGGCCTAAGATGTGGTCTATTCTGGAGAACGTTCCATGTGCATTGGAAAAGAATGTGTACTTTGCAGCGGTTGGATGGATTGTTCTATATATGTCTATGAGGTCCAGTTGGCTGATTGTGTCCTTTAGGTCTTCTGTATCTTTGCTGAGTTTCTTTTTAGTTGTTCTGTCCTTTACTGAGAGTGGTGTGTTGAAGTCTCCTACTATTATTGTGGAACTGTCAATTTCTCTTTTCAGTGCTGTTAGAGTTTTTTTTATGTACTTTGGAGCCCTGTCATTGGGTGCATAGATGTTTATTATGGTTATGTCTTCATGATGGATCATCCCCTTAATCATTATATAGTGTCCTTCTTTGTCTTTTATGGTAGATTTTGTTTTAAAGTCTATTTTATCTGAGATTAGAATTGCCACTCCTGCTCTTTTTTGATAGTTGTTAGCTTGATATATTTTTTTCCAACCTTTGATTTTTAATAAATTCACATCTTTGTTTCTAAGATGTGTCTCTTGTAGACAGCAAATAGATGGATCCTGTTTTCTTATCCATTCTGCCACTCTCCGTCGCTTTATGGGTGCATTGAGTCCATTTACGTTCAGTGTAATTATTGATAGATGTGAGTTTGTTGCTGTCATTTTGTAGTGCTTTTTTTTGTGATGCTGAAGTTTTCTTTGTTCTTCTTACTCTCTTGTGCTGAGTTCCTTTTGTTTGTGGATTTTGTGTTCATTTCTTTTGTTTTTGTAGGTTTTGTTTTTGTTGAGACTTTATGTTTTTCGTCTTTATTTTTATGAGTTGGTTTGTTAACTTTTTTTGTGGTTACCATGAATTTTACCCTTATCTTTATAATTTTGAAGCAGTCTACCCTTACTTGGTATCGCCTTGCCTTCTTCTCCTTTAGAAGGTTCTATACCTATGCCATTTGTTCCCTCTTTCATTGTTTTGATGTTGTTGTCATCCTTTGATTGATTTCTCTGATTCCCTGTTGTATATCTTTTGTTTTTGGAAAGTCGTCTGTAGTTCAGTTTCTAGAATGGTATCTGGTTCATGTTAACCTGCGTCCTAGGTCCTAGGTCCTGCCTGAGGGCTTAAGCTGTTTGTCCTCAGATCGAAGAACTCCCTTTAATAATTCTTGTAAGTTTGGTTTGACTTTTGCATATTCCTTTAGTTTCTGTTTATCTGGAAATGACCTAATTTCACCATCAAATCTGAATGAGAGTTTTGCAGGATATATTATTCTTGGCTGACAATTTTTTTCTTTCAAGATTTTATATATGTCATCCCATTGCCTTCTTGCCTGCATGGTTTCTGCCGAATAATCTGAGCTTAGTCTTATTGTTTCTCCTCTGTATGTGACTTCTTGTTTTTCACGAGCTGTTCTCAGGATTCTTTGTTTGTCTTTAGTTTTAGCGAGTGTGAATATGATATGTCTTGGTGATTTTCTTTTGGGGTCTCTTCTATATGGGGTTCATTGAGCTTCTTGGATGACCAGCTTTTCATCTTTCATGATATTGGGAAAGTTTTCTGTCAGCAGTTCCTCAATGATCCTCTCTGTGTTTTCTGTTTTCTCCCCCTGTTCTGGTATGCCAATCACTCGTAAGTTTTTGCTTTTAATTGTGTCCCACATAACTCTCAGGGTCTCTTCATTTTTCTTTGTTCTTTTTTCTGAGTTTTCCTGAAACAGAGTTGTATCCAAGTGTTTGTCTTCAGTTCCACTGATCCTGTCTTCCATGGTTTCAAATCTACTTCTCAGCCCTTCTATGACACCGTCCATTTCTGAAATCTTGTTGTTTATCTTTTGGATTTCTAATTGTTGTTTTTGTATAATTTCGAGTTGTGAATTTATTTTGGCATTTTGTTCTTGCATCATCTTCCTGAATTCTTCCAATTTTTTGTCTGTATTTTCCATAAATTTGTCTATTTTTTCCTCATGTTTGTCAGCTTTTTGCCTCAGTTCTTGGAAAATTCCGAGTATTAGTGATTTGAGTTCCGTATCAGGTACTTCTAGTGCATTTTCTTCCACAGGAGAGTTATCTGGTGTTTTAATTTGGACGCCTATTGGAGCCATCTTGTCTTGTTTTTGTAAATGTTTTGATATTGTTTGCTGTTTTCGGGGCATTCAGTAGATATTTCTCTCGTTTATTGATTGTAGATTTTTTTTTTTTTTCGTTCTTGTGGTACAGCTGGGCAGATCTAGTTGAGGAGGAGCCACTGGGATGGGTTGCTTGTGGCACTCACCGCAGCCACCAGGACGGTCGGTAGTCAGTGCTGGGCAGGTTCCAATAGGGCGTGCCTGCACCGCTTGGTGATGTGATGTCTAGTGCACGGTGCAGGTAGGTAGGGTGCAGCGGGAAGATGGTTATGTGTGAAGCTAAGCTGGATATGGGGGAGACGAGAGAGGAGGAGGAGCAAAAAGCGTACAAACATAAAAGAATGCTAGGGAAGCTTGTCGTTGGAATGTACAGATGAGAGACTATGGGATGGAGGAAACCAGAAGGGGGAAGAGAAAGAAAAGGAAAGAATGACCAAATAAAAATCAGAAAAGTTAAAGAACTGCAAAGTTCCCAGGGATCCCACCGATGCAGCTATGAGGTCTGGGGGAGTCGGTCTCAATTTTCACAGCTCAGCCTGGCCAGAAGGTACAGAGGCATACATCGCCTGGTATTCAGGGATCAGAAAGAGAAGGAAGAGATAGAGAGATAAGAAATTAAGCAATGAAGAAAGACAAAAGAGAAAAAGAGGTAAAAGATGACAAAACTAATCAAAAAAGGAAGAAAAATAAAATTGAGAAAAAAAAAAAGGGCAACACCAGCAGTCAGTGCCTACAAATGGGACCCAGAGAGCCCCCACTCAGGGGCGCGAATTCCAAGAAGCCGGTAGTCTCGGGGTTAAGTGACCGTGGCCACGGGAAGCAGAGGGGCCAACGAACAAAGGCCCCAGGATCCCACCCGCGCGGGAGCCCAGACCTGGAAACAGCCACACGTCCGCATGCAGCCCTACAGCCCCGCAGGAGAGAGCAGAGACGGCACTCGGAACCAGGCACCCAGGCAAAAGGAGGGGGAGGCGGCAGAAAAAGGCTCGCTAGCGGCCAGCAAACGGCTCCCAGAAAGCCCCCAGCCCGGGCGCACGGAATCCAAGCACCGGCGCCCCCCAGCTCAGGGACTCCGGCCACGGAAAGCAGAGGGGCGAACGAACTAAGGCCCCGGGATCCCACCCACGCGGGAGCCCAGACCTAGAAACAGCCACACGCCCGCACGCAGCCCTACAGCCCCGCAGGAGAGAGCAGAGACGGCACTCGGAACCAGGCACCCAGGCAAAAGGAGGGGGAGGCGGCAGAGAAAGGTTCGCTAGCTGCTAGCAAACGGCTCCCAGAAAGCCGCCAGCCCAGGCGCGTGGAATCCAAGCACCAGCACCCCCCAGCCCAGGGACCCTGGCCACGGAAAGCAGGGGATCCCCAGCTGAGGCGGAGAGGGGTGGGTGGTGGGAGAGCGCGCACCGCAGTTTACCGGTCGTTCTGTCTCCGACCAGATGCTCTGCAAGGCTGCTCTCCCGTTTGCTGGTCTCCGATAGGAATCCAAGATGGTGGATCCGCGCTGCGTTAGCTGGTAAGGAATCTCTGCCTGAGTCTCTCCTCGCTCTCCGTTCTCTTTTAGTATTCTCACTCCGTTTGGTGTTTGGCTGAGTTCTTTATCTCTTCATTTGGTGTTCTAGGGTTTCAGGATTGTTGATTCTCTGTTAGGCTTAGTTTTTCGGATCTTTGCTGTGGAGGGACGGCGTGGTGTTTCTGCCTAGAGCGCCATCTTGCCCCTCGGTTTCTCTAAATAATATTTTAGCAAATCAAATCCAATAATATATATAAAGGATAATACATCATGACAAAGCAGAGTTTATTCCAGGAATGTAAAGTTGATTTAACATTTGAAAATCCAAAAAGAAAACCCATATAATCATCTTACTAGATGCAGAAAAAGCATTTGACAAAATCCAACATCTATTTTCTATTAAAAAGAACTTTTAGCAATGAAGGATTAGATACGTACTTCCCCAACCTCATAAGAGACATCTGTGGAATACTTGTAACTAGCTTCATACTTAATGATGAAAAGACTGAATGATTTTCTCCCAAGACTGGGAAAAAGACAAGGGTGTTTAGTTTAACCACTTCTATTCAGCATTGTATTGAAGTCTCTAGCCAGTGCGATAAATAAAAGGCGTCTGGATTGGAAAGGAAGAAGTAAAATCCTTATTTGCACTTCTACATGATTGTTTATGCAGAAAATCCTATGGCATCCAGAAAAAAATCTAAATAATAAGTGAGTTTTGCAAGATTGCAAGACATAAGATGAATATACAATTGCATTTGTATATACTAGCAATGAACAGTTGCAAATTAAAATTGAAAGAAAAAAACATGTACAATAGCATTAAAAATATGATATACTTAAGAATAAATCTCACAAAACATGTGAAAGACTTGTGCACTAAAAACTACGAAGCATTTCTTGGAGAAATTAAACAAGATATAAATACAGGGAGAGATATATTATGTTCATGGGTTGAAAGACTCAATATTGTTTAGATATCAATCCTTCCCAAATTCAGGGTATTTCCAATAATATCCCAGAAGGCTTTTCTTTTGTCAAAATTGACAAGTTGATTTTTATATCTATATGGTAATACAGAAGACTCAGAATAGCTACAACAACTTTGAAAAAGAAAGAAGTTGGTAGCCTAACACTCACTGATTTTGAGATTTATTATAAAGTGACAGCAATTCAGACAGTGTGGTATTAGCATCAAGATAGACAAGACAATGGGATAGAATAGAGTCTATGGACAACTGATTTTTGACAAAAGTATAAAAGCAATTCAGTGGAGAAAGTATATTCTTGTCAGCAAGAGGTGCCAGAAAAATTGGATATCCATATACAAAAATAAACTGATTCATACATCTCAGCATATACAAAAAATAACTCAAAATGGATCATCTAACTAACATAAAATCAATATTATAAAACTTCTACAACAAAACAAAAGAGAAAATCTTTGTGACGTTGGTTAGGCAAAGCTTTCTTAGATATGACAACAAAAACAAGACTCATAAAGGTGAAATTGATAATTTGGACTTCATTAAAATTAAAAATGTCTGCTCTTCAAAACACGCTGTGAAAGAGAGGAAGAGACTAGCCATAGACTGGGAGAAAATACTTGCAAAGCATGTACTTGATAAGGGATTGTACCTAGGATAGATAAAAATTCTAAAAACACAATAACAGGAAGACAAATACGCCAATAAAAAGAGCAAAAAATTTGAACGGACATTTCACCAAAGAAGATATGTGGATGGATGGCATATAAGCACATGAAAAGATGTTCAACATCATTAGACATTCTTGTTGTTAGTTGCTGTTGAGAAAGAAATGCTGCCGGTTCCACTTCATCTTCAAGACTGTTGGTATGTTAGAGTACATTGTTGCAGCCTCTGTGTGTTTTGAGTGGCTTCCAAACTAGAGGACTCATCTAGTACTATACTGGACTATATTCTGCTGTGATCCATAGGTATTCATTGGCTAATTTTTTTAAAAATATTTTTATATTTTTTATATTTTATTGTACTTCAGGTGAAGGCTTACAGAACAAATAGTTCCTCATGAAACAGTAGTACACATGTTGTTTTATGACATTGGTTAACAACCCCACAACATATTAACCCTCTAAATTCTCAACCTTTTTTTTTTTTTTTTTGGTGAAAATACACATAGCCAAAGATACATCGTTTCAAAAATTTCTACATACACAGTTCAGTGACATTGCCTACGCTCTTCCAATTGTGCTGCTATTCTCACTTAGGATGAAGGCTTACAGAACAAAATAGTTTCTCATTTAACAGTTACTACAAATGTTGCCCTATGACAATGGTTACCAATCTCACAACACACCAACAATATCCTTACTCAATCTTGGGTTCCCTATCACCAGCTTCCTTGTCCCCTTTTGCCTTCTTGCCCTTGTCACTGGACTCCTGTACCTCGTTAGTCTCATTTGGTTTTACGGGGTTGTTCACTCCCAGGCTGAACAGTGAACCTCGGAGGTAACTTCACCACTGAGCTAAAAGGGTGTCTGGGGGCCATACTCTCGAGGTTTCTCCAGTCTCCTTTAGGCCAGTAAATCTGGTCTTTTTTTGTGAGTTAGAATTATGCTCTACATCCTTCTCCAGCTCTGTCCAGAACCCTCTGTTGTGATCCTGGTCAGAGCAGTCAGTGGTGGTAGCCGGGCACCATCTAGCTGTACTGGACTCAGTTCGGTGGAGGCCTTG
The DNA here is from genome assembly GCA_030035585.1 of Dugong dugon. Lineage (NCBI taxonomy): Eukaryota > Metazoa > Chordata > Mammalia > Sirenia > Dugongidae > Dugong > Dugong dugon. Next base: position 69,515,426 of record CM057466.1, read on the forward strand.
GTAGCTGTGGTCCATTAGTCCTTCAGACTAATCTTTTCCTTGTATCCTGTTCTCTTCATTCTCCCTTGCTCCCGAAGGGATGAGACCAGTGGAGTATCTTAGATGGCTGCGCACAGGCTTTTAAGACCCCAGACACTACTCACCAAGGTAGAATGTAGAGCATTGTCTTAATAAGCTGTGTCATGCCAATTGAGCTAGACGTTCCCCGAGACCATGGTCCCCACAGCCCTCCGCCCAGCAATTCAGTCCCTCGGGGAGTTTGGATGTGTCTATGGGGCTTCCATGACCTTTCCTTGTACAGGTTGTGCTAGTTTCCCCTGTATTGTGTACTGTCTCACCCTTCACCCAAGATACCACTTATCTATTGCCTGTTTAGTACTTCCCCCCTACCCCTCCCATCCCTGGTAACTAACAAAGATTGTTACATTTTGTGTATGAACTTTTTCATGAGTTTTACAATAGAGGTCTCATACAATATTTGTCCTTTTGTGATTGACTTATTTCACTCAGCATAATGTCCTCCAGTTTCATCCATGTTATGAGATGCTTCACAGATTCATTGTTGTTCTTTCTTGTTGCATAGTACTCCACTGTGTGTATGTACCATAGTCTGTTTGTCCATTCATCTGTTGATGGGCATCTAGGTTGTTTCCATCATTTTGGTATTGTGAACAATGCTGCCATGAACATAGGTGTGCATATGTCTATTCGAGTGACGACTCTTATTTCTCTAGGATATATTCCTAGGAGTGGGATTGCTGGATCGAATGGTATGTCTATTTCTAGCTTTCTGAGGAAGCACCATATCATTTTCCAAAATGGTTGTATCATTTTGCATTCCCACCATCAGGGCATAAGAGTTCCCATCTCCCCGCTGCTCCTCCAACATTTGTTATTTCCAATGTTTTTGATTCGTGCCAGTAATGCCGGGGTGAGATGGTATCTCATTGTGGTTTTAATTTGCATTTCTCTAATGGCTAGTGATTGCAAGCATTTCCTCATGTGTCTGTTGGCCATTTGAATGTCTTCTTTGGTGAAGTGTCTGTTCATTTCCTTTGCCCATTTTTTAATAGGATTATTTATCTTTCTGTTGTAGAGGTGTTGGATTTTCTTGTAGATTATGGAGATTAGACCTTTGTCTGACTTGTACTGGCCAAAAATTTTTTCCCAGTCTGTAGGTTCTCTTTTGACTCTTTTGGTGAAGTCTTTTGAAGAGCATAGGTGTTTGATTTTTAGAAGATCCCAGTTACCTAGCTTATCTGTTGGGTTTTGTGCGTTGATGGTTATGGTTTGTATCCTGTTAATGCCATGTATTAAGGCCTGAAGTGTTGGTCCTATTTTTTCTTCTATGAACTTTTAGTTTTAGCCTTTATATTCAGGTCTTTGATCCATTTTGAAGTAGTTTTTGTATACGGTGTGAGGGATGGGTCCTGTTTCATTTTTTTTCAAGTGGTTATCCAGTTTTGCCAGCACTATTTGTTAAAAAGACTGTCTTTTCCCCATTTGACAGACTTTGGGCCCTTGTCGAAGATCAGGTGACCGTAGGTGGATGGATTTACATCTGGGTTCTCAGTTCTGTTCCATTGGTCAATGTATCTGTCGTTGTACCAGTACCAGGCTGTTTTGACTACTGTAGCTGTATAGTAGGTTCTCAAGTCAGGTAGTGTGAGTCCTCCAACTTTATTCTTCTTCTTCAGTAGTGCTTTACTTATCTGGGGCTTCTTTCCTTTCCATATAAAGTTAATGATTAGTTTTTCCATCTCTTTGAAGAATGCTGCTGGTATTTGGATTGGGATTGCATTGTATTTGTAAATTGCTTTGGGTAGAATTGCCATTTTCACAATGTTGAGTCTGCCTATCCATGAGCATGGTATGTTTTTCCATTTATGTAGATCCCTTTGGGTTTCATGCAGTAGTGTTTTATAGTTTTCTTTGTATAGGTCTTTTACATCCCCTGGTCAGATTTATTCCTAAGTATTTTATCTTTTTAGGGGCTATTGAAAATGGTATTGATTTCCTGATTTCCTTTTCATCGTTCTCCTTACTGGTGTATAGGAATCCAACTGATTTTTGAATGTTTATCTTGTATCCTGCTACTCTGCTGAATCTTTCTATTAGTTCCAGTAGATTTCTCGTGGAGTCTTTAGGGTTTTCTATGTATAGTATCATATCATCTGCAAACAGGGAGAGTTTAACTTCTTCATTACCAATTTGGATGCCCTTTATTTCTTTTTCTTGCCTTATTGCTCTAGCTAGAACTTCCAGCACAATGTTAAATAGGAGTGGTGATAAAGGACATCCTTGTTTTGTTCCTGTTTTCAAGGGGAATGTTTTCAGACTCTCTCCATTAAGAATGATGATGGATGTTGGTTTTGCATAGATGCCCTTTATTATGTTGAGAAATTTCCCTTCTATGCCTATTTTATTGAGAGTTTTAATCAGGAATGGATGTTGGACTTTGTCAAATGCCTTTTCTGCATCAGTTGAGATGACCATGTGATTCTTTTCTTTCCTTTTATTTATGTGGTGGATTACGTTGATTGATTTTCTAATGTTGAACCATCCTTGCGTACCTGGTATGAATCCTACTTGGTCGTGGTGTATTATTTTTTTGATATGATGCTGAATTCTATTGGCTAGAATTTTGTTGAAAATTTTTGCATCTATATTCATGAGAGATATTGGTCTGTAATTTTCTTTTTATGTGACTTCTTTGCCTGGTTTTGGTATCAGTGTTATGCTGGCTTCATAGAATGAATTTGGAAGTGTTGCTTCCTCTTCTATGCTCTGAAATAGCTTGAGTAGTACTGGAAGAAGCTCTTCTGTAAATGTTTTGTAGAATTCCCCAGAGAAGCCATCTGGGCCCGTGCTTTTTTTCGTTGGGATTTTTTTTATTACCTTTTCAATCTCTTCTCTTGTTATGGGTCTGTTCAGATTTTCAACATCACTTTGTTGTAGGCTGGGTAGGCCGTGTGTTTCTAGAAATTTATCCATTTCCTCTAGGTTTTCAAATTTGTTGGAGTATAGTTTTTCATAATATTCTGTTATAATCCTTTTTATTTCAGTTGGGTCTGTCATAATGTCCCCCATTTCATTTCTTATTTGGGTTGTTTGTGTCCTCTCCTGTTTTTCTTTTGTCAGTCTGGACAGTGGTTTGTCGATTTTGTTGATTCTTTCAAAGAAGCAACTTTTGGTTTTGTTGATTCTTTCTATTGTTTTTCTCTTCTCTATTTCATTTATTTCTGCTCTGATCTTTACTATTTCCTTTCTTCCGGTGGTTGTGGGCTTTTTTTGCTGTTCTCTTTCTATTTGTTTGAGGTCTGTAGTTAATGTTTTGATTTTGTCCCTTTCTTCTTTTTTGATATGTGCATCTATTGCTATAAATTGTCCTCTGAGGACTGCCTTTGCTGTGTCCCAAAGGTTTTGGTATGATGTGTTTTCATTCTCATTTGATTCTAGGAATTTTTTTATTCCATCTCGGATTTCTTCTATTACCCACTGATGTGTAAGCAGGGTATTATTCAGTTTCCATGTAGTTGATTTTTTTTCCTTGCTCTTTCATTGTTAATTTCTACCTTGATGGCATTGTGGTCAGAGAAGATAATGTGAATTATCTCAACATTTTGGATCTTGTTGAGGATTGCTCTGTGGCCTAAGATGTGGTCTATTCTGGAGAACGTTCCATGTGCATTGGAAAAGAATGTGTACTTTGCAGTGGTTGGATGGAGTGTTCTATGTATGTCTATGAGGTCAAGTTAGCTGATTGTGCCCTTTAGGTCTTCTGTATCTTTGCTGAGTTTCTTCTTAGTTGTTCTGTCCTTTACTGAGAGTGGTGTGTTGAAGTCTCCTACTATTATTGTGGAACTGTCAATTTCTCTTTTCAGTGTTGTTAGAGTTTGTATTATGTATTTTGGAGCCCTGTCATTGGGTGCGTAGATGTTTATTATGGTTATGTCTTTGTGATGGATCCTCCCCTTAATCAATATATAGTGTCCTTCTTTGTCTTTAATGCTAATTTTGTTTTAGAGTCTATTTTATCTGAGATTAGAATTGCCACTCCTGCTCTTTTTTGGTAGTTGTTAGCTTGATATATTGTTTTCCAACCTTTGAGTTTTAATAAATTCACATCTTTGTTTGTAAGGTGTGTCTCTTGTAGACAGCATATTGATGGATCCTGTTTTCTTATCCATTCTGTCACTCTGCGTCTCTTTATGGGTGCATTGAGTCCGTTTACATTCAGTGTAATTATTGATAGATGTGAGTTTGTTGCTGTCATTTTGTACTGCCTTTTTTTGTGGTGCTGAAGATTTCTTTGTTATTCTTACTCTCTTGTGCTGAGTTACTTTTGTTTGTGGATTTATTTTTTAATTCTTTGTTTTTGTAGGTTTTGTTTTTGCCGAGACTTTATGTTTTTCGTCTTTATTTTTATGAGTTGGTTTGTTAACTTTCTTTGTGGTTACCATGAATTTTACCCTTATCTTTCTAAGTTTGAAGCAGTCTACCAATACTTGGTAATGCCTTGCCTTCCTCTCCATCAGAAGGTTCCACACCTATGCCATTTATTCCCTCTTTCATTGTTTTGATGTTGTTGTTATCCATCAATTAACTGCTCCGATTCCCTGTTGTAATTCTTTTGGTTTTGTATGTACTGGAGAGTTCATTTCCTAGATTGGTATCTGGCTCACACGATCCCGCATCCTAGGTTCTGCCTGTCAGCTGAACCTGTTTGTCCTCAGATTGAAGAACTCCCTTTAATAATTCTTGTAAGTTTGGTTTGACTTTTACATATTCCCTTAATTTCTGTTTATCTGGCAATGACCTAATTTCACCATCAAATTTGAACCAGAGTTTTGCTGGATATGTTATTCTTGGCTGACAATTTTTTTCTTTCAAGATATTATATATGTCATCTCACTGCCTTCTTGCTTGCATGGTTTCTGCTGAATAATCTGAGCTTAGTCTTATTGTTTCTCCTCTGTATGTGACTTCTTGTTTTTTACAAGCTGCTCTCAGAATTCTTTGTTTGTCTTTGGTTTTGGTGAGTGTGATTATGATATGCCTTGGTGATTTTCTTTTGGGGTCTCTTCTATATGGGGTTCGTTAAGCTTCTTGGATGGCCAGCTTTTCATCTTTCATGATATTGGGGAAGTTTTCTGTCAGCAGTTCCTCAATGATCCTCTCTCTGTTTTCTGTTTTCTCCCCCTGTTCTGGAATGCCAATCACTCATAAATTTTTGCTTTTAATTGTGTCCCACATAACTCTCAGGGTCTCTTCATTTTTCTTCGTTCTTTTTTCTGATTTTTCCTGAAACAGAGTTGTCTCCAAATGTTTGTCTTCAGTTCCACTGATCCTGTCTTCCATGGTTTCAAATCTCCTTCTCAGCCCTTCTATGACATCATCCATTTCTGAAAACTTGTTGTTTATCTTTTGGATTTCTAATTGTTGTTTTTGTATAATTTCGAGTTGTGAATTTATTTTGGCATTTTGTTCCTGCATCATCTTCCTGACTTCTTCCAATTTTTTGTCTGTATTTTCCATGAATTTGTCTATTTTTTCCTCATGTTTGTCAGCTTTTTGCCTCAGTTCTTGAAAAATTCCGAGTATTAGAGATTTGAATTCCCTATCAGGTACTTCTGGTGCATTTTCTTCCACAGGAGAGTCATCTGGTGTTTTAATTTGGACACCTACTGCAACCATCCTGTCCTGTTTTTGTAAATGTTTTGATATTGTCTGCTGTGTTCAGGGCATTCAGTAGTTATTTTTCTTGTTTATTGATTGTAGATTTGTTTGTTTCATCCCTTTTTTTTAAAAAAAAAATTTGACTATGTCTGAGCAGGCGGACTGTGTGTTCTTTGTTGTTTGTTCGTCTGTGCGCTCAATACTTTTCGCCTCCCTCTCCAACTGGGAGGGTCAGTCATTCAGATATGGTACAGCAGGGCAGGTCTAGCTGAGGAGGAGCCACTGGGACGGGTTGTTTGTGGCATTCACTACAGCCACCAGGGTGGGTGGTAATCAGTGCAGGGCAGGTTCCAGTAGGCCGTGTCTGTACTGCTTGGTGGTGTGATGTCAAGCGCACGGTGCCGGTAGGCAGGATGCAGCGGGGAGATTGTTATGTGTGGAGCTAAGATGGATATGGGAGAGAGGAGAGAGGAACAGGAACCAAAGCATACAAACAAACAAAAAAGAATGCTAGGGGAGCTTGCTGTTGGAATGGAGAGATGAGAGACTATGAAATGGAGAAAAACAGAAAGAGGAAGAGGAAGAAAAGAAAAGAATGAGTAGATAAAAATCAGAAAGGTTAAAGAACCGCTAAGTTCCCAGGGATCCCACTGATGCAGCTATGAGGTCTGGGGAAGTTGCTCTCAGGTGTTGCAGTACAGCCTGGCTAGAAGGCGTAGAGGTATACAACACTTGCTATTCAGTGATCAGAAAGAGAAGGAAGATATAGACAGATGAGAAACTGAGCAATGAAGAAAGACAAAAAGGGAAAAAGAGGGAAAAGAAAACAAAACAAATAATAAAAAAAAAAAAGAACAAGAAACGCCCCCCCAAAAAAAACAGAAGAAAAGAAGAAAAAAAAACCTACGAAAAAAGAAATGCTCTCAGGGATCCCTCTGCACGTCTGTGGAAGCTGAAGGGGAGTTCTTTGCCACGCAGCTCCGCCTGGCCAGAAAGGGCTCCTAACTCAAGAAAAGGAAAAGAAAACAAACAAACAATTCAAAATGAACAAACGAACAAAAGCCCCGGGATCCCACCAGCACGGTAGCCCAGACCAGGAAGCAGCTCTACACTTGAATGGAGCTCTGCAGCCCCTCAGGAAGAAGCAAAGATGGCGCACGGAGCCAGGCACTCGAGCGAAAGGAGGCGTAGGCAGCTAGAGGCAAGCAAGAAATCCAAAGAAGCAGGAAAAAAAAAAAAAAGCAACACCAGCAGCCAACAAATGGCACTCAGAGAGCCAGCTAGTGCAGGCTGGTGTTTCTGGACAGGAGACTGTGGCCGCGGGAAGCAGAGGAGGCTGAGTGTGGGTGAAGAAGGGTGGAGAGTGGGAAAGCGTATATCACAAATTGCCGGTGCTCTGCAGCCCCTCAGGAAGAAGCAAAGGTGGCGCACGGATCCAGACACTTGAGTGAAAGGAGGCAGAGGTGGCGAGAGGCAAGTGAAAAATCAAAAGAAGCAGAAAAAAAAAGCAACACTAGCAGCCAACAAATGGCACCCAGAGAGCTGCCGGCTTGCGTGTGTGGAATCCAAGCAGCCAGCACTTCCCGGTGAAGAGACCGTGGCCAGGGGAAGCGGAGGAGGCCGAGCCGGGGCGAAGAGGTGTGGGGGGTGGGAAAGCGCACACCGCAAATTACCGGTTGTTTTGTCTCCGGCTGGACGCTCCATGAGGCTGCTTTCTCGTACCCCGTTTGCTGGTCTCTGATAGGAGTCCAAGATGGTGGATCAGGGCTGCGTTAGCTGGTAGGGGACCCCTGCATGAATCTCTCCTCGCTCTCTGTTCTGTTTCAGTATTCTTACTCCATTTGGTGCTTGGCTGAGTTCTTTATCTCTTCATTTGATGTTTTAGGGTTTCAGGATTGTTGTATTCTCTGTTTGACTTAGTTTTTCACATCTTTGCTGTGGAGGGACGGTGTGGTGCTTCTGCCTAGAGGGCCATTTTGTCAGAACCTTAATGGGCTAATTTTTGGGAGTAGATCACAAGGACTTTCTTCTTAGTTTGTCTTAGTCTGGAAGCTTTACTGAAACCTGTCTACCATGGGGGACCGTGCTGGTATTTGAAATACTGGTGGTATAGCTTTCAGCATCATAGCAACATGCTGGCCACCACAGTATGACAAACAGTTGGTGGTCATTAGACAATAAAAACCAACAAATAAACCAAAAAACAGTCTCCATGAGTCAACTTTGTGTGCAGAGTACAACTGAACTCCACAGGATTTTCAAGGCTGTGACCTTTCAGGAACAGATTGCCAGACCTTTCTTTTGAAGTGTCTCTAGGTGGGTTCAAACAGCCAACTTTTCAGTTAGTAGTCACGCACTTAACCCTTAGCCATCCAGGGACTCCTTCATTAGACATTCCTGTTGTTCTTTGACTTTGAGTCCGTTCCAAATCATAGCATAATAGAACTCCTCCATAGGATTTCCTAGGCTATAATCTTTATGGCAGTAGATAGCCAGGTCTTTTCTCCTGCACAGCCGCTGGTGGCTACGAACCCCTGACCTTTTGGTTGGCAGTCAAGCACTTAACCACTGTGCCACCAGAGCTCTTTTCATTGTTGTTGTTAGGTGGCATTGAAAGAAACACTGCCCAGTCCTGAGCCATCCTCACGTATGGCTATGTTTGAGCCCATTGCTGAAACCATTGTGTCAATCCATCTCATTGAGGGTCTTCTTCTTTTTCCCTGAAATTACCAAACACGGTGTCTTTCTCCAGGGACTGGTCCCTCCTGATAACATATCCAAAGTACTTGAGAAAAAGTCTCACCACCCTCGCTTCTAAGGAGAACTTTGGCATAATTCCTCCAAGACAGACTTGTCCTTTCTTCTGGCAATCCATGCTATAGTCAATATTCTTCGCCAACGCCATAATCCAGAGGCATCAATTCTTTTTCAGTCTTCCTTATTCATTGTCTAGCTTTCATATGCATATGAGGCTATTGAAAATATCATGGCTTGGGTCAGGTGCACCTTAGTCCTCAAAGTGACAACTTTGCTTTTCAACACTTTAAAGAAATCTTTTGCAGAAGATTTGCCCAATGCGATACACGCTTTGATTTCCTGATTGCTGCTTCCATGGGACTTGATTGTGGATCCAAGTAAAATAAAATCTTTGATAACTTCAATCTTTTCTCTGAATATCATGATGTTGCTCATTGGTCCAGTTGTGAGGATTTTTGTTTTCTTTCTGTTAAGGTGTAATCCATACTGAAGGCTGTAGTCTTTGATCTTCATCAGTAAATGCTTCAAATTCTCTTCACATTCAGCAAGCAAGGCTGTGTCATCTGCATATCGCAGGTTGTTAATGAGATGTGCACCAATCCCGATGCCATATTCTTCTTCATATAGTCCAGCTTCTTGGATTATTTGTTAAGCATACAGATTGAATAAGTATGGTGGAAGGATATAATCATGATGCACACTTTTCCTGATTTTAAACCACGCAGTATCCCCTTGTTCTGTTCAAACAACTGCCTCTTGGTCCTTGTACAGTTTCCACATGAGCACAATTAAATGTTCTGGAATTCCCAGTCTTCTCAATGTTGTCTATAATTTATTATGATACACACAGTCAAATGCATTTGCATAGTCAATAAAACCTCGGTAAACATCTTTCTGGTTTTCTTTGCTTTCAGCCAAGATCCATCTGACATCAGCAACGATATCCTCACCCCACATCCTCTTCTGAATCCTGCTTGCATTTCTGGCATTTCTCTTTCGATGTACTACTGCTGCAATTTCTGAATTTTCTTCAGTAAAACTTTCTTGTGTGTGATATTAATGATATTGTCCAATAATTTCCACATTCTGTAGGATCACCTTTCTTTGGAATGGGCACAAATACGGACCTATTCCAGCTGGTTGGCCAGGTAGCAGTCTTCCAAATTTCTTGGCCTAGATGACTCAGTACCTCCAGCACTGTATCCATTTATTGAAATATGTCAGTTAGTATTCTGTCAATTTCTGGAGTCTTGTTTTTCCCCAATGCCTTCAGTGCAGCTTGGACTTCTTCCTTCAGTACCATTGGTTCTTGATCATATGCTACCTCCTGAAATGGTTGAATGTCAACTAATTCTTTTTGGTACAATAACTCTGTGCATTCCTTCCATCTTCTTCTGATGCATCCTTCAATATTTTGCCCCTTTGATGCCTTCAAAATGGCAACTTGAGGCTTGAATTTTTTCTTCAGTTCTTTCAGCTTGAGAAATGCTTAGTGTGTTCTTCCCTTTTGGTTTCCTAACTCCAGGTCTTTGCACATTTCATTATAACACTTTACTTTGTCTTCTCAAGCCACCCTTTGGAATCTTCTGTTCAGGTGTTTTACTTCATCGTTTCTTCCATTCGCTTTAACTACTCTACATTCAAGAACAAGTTTCAGAGTCTCTTCTTACATCCATTTTGGTCTTTTTTCCTTTCCTGTTTTTTTCATGACCTTTTGCTTTCTTCATGTATGGTGTCCTTGATGTCATCCCACAACTCCTCTGGTCTACAATCATTAGTGTTCAATACCTCAAATCTATTCTTGAGATATCTCCAAATTCTGATGGGATATACTCAGGTCATATTTTGGCTCTCATGAACTTGTTTCAGTTTTTTTCAGCTTCAGCTTGAACTTATACATGGGCAATTGATGGTCTTTTCCACAGTCGGCCCTGGCCTTGTTCTGCCTGATGATATTGAGCTTTTCCATGGTCTCTTTCCACATATGTAGTCAGTTTGATTACTGTGTATTCCATCCAATGAGATCCACGTGTACAGTCACCATTTATGTTGGTGAAAAATGGTATTTGCAATGAAGTCATCGGTCTTGCAAATTTCTATCATGTAATCTCCTGCATCGTTTCTATCACCAAGGACATATTTTCCAACTACTGATACTTCTTTTTTGTTTCCAGCTTTCACATTCCAATCACCAGTAATCATCAATGCATCTTGATTGCATGTTTGATCAATTTCAGACTGCAGAAGTTGGTAAAAACCTTCAGTTTCCTCATCTTTGGCCTTAGTGGTTGGTGCATAAATTTGAATAATAGTTGTATTAACTGGTCTTCCTTGTAGGTGTATGGATATTATCTTATCATTGACAGCATTGTATTTCAAGATAGATCTTGAAATGTTCTTTTTTGAGATGAACATGATGCCATGCTTCTTCATTTTGCCATTCCCAGTATGATAGCCCATATGTTTGCACAATTCAAAATGGCCAGTACCAGTCCATTTCAGCTCACTAATGCCTGGGATATTGCTGTTTATGTGGTCCATTTCATTTTTGACAACTTCCAATTTTCCTATATTCATACTTGTACATTCCATGTTCCAATTATCAATGAATGCTTGCAACTGTTTCTTCTCATTTTGAGTCATGCCATATCAGCAAATGGAGGTTACGCAAGATTTTTCCATCCACGTCATTAAGATCAGCTCTACTTTGAGGAGGCAGCTCTTTTCCAGTTGTATTTTGAATGCCTTCCAACCTCGTGGGCTCATCATCCAGCACTATATCAGACAATGTTCCTCTGCTATTCATATGTTTTTCACTGGCCAATTTTTTCAGAAGTAGACTACCAGGTCCTTTTTCCTAATCTGTCTTAGTTTGGTAGCTCTGCTGAAACCTGTACATCAAGGAGGACCCTGCTGGTATTTGAAATACTGGTAGCAAAACTTCCAATGTCACAACACACAAGCCACCACAGCATGACAAACTGACAGTCACGTGGTGATCCTTTCATTAGGCATTCCAAAAATTAAATCCACAGCTGTAGAGTCATTTTCAACTCATAATGACCCTATAGGTCAGAGTAGAACTGCCCCATAGGGTTTCCAGGGCTGTAAATATTTACAGAAGTTGACTGCCACCTTTTTCCCACAGAGAGACTGGTGCGTTCAAACTGCTGACCTTTTTTTTTTGGTTACCAGCCAAGCTGTTAACCACTGTGCTGCCAGGGATCCCATTAAAACCACCACAAGATACCAACACACTCCTATTCGGGAAAAGCAAATCCATCCTTCCTTCCTCCCTTCTTTCTCCCTTTCTTTCCTTCCTTCCTCCATGTCTCCGTTCCCCTCATTGTGAGATGAAAAAGTATATCTTAAGAGCTAGCTGGGACTATTTATTTCTAAAAACAGTTTTATAAACGTTTTGGGATGGAAAATCATACCTTAACGTCCAGAATAGCAGGAGAAAAAGACCCAAAAGAAACCACTAAACTGCTCTGCATTAGAAATAAACAGACATTTAAGAGTGATGAGAACAGAGAACAGAGAACAGAAAAGAAAGAAGTGGCTACAGAAAAACATGACAACAGTGCTGAAGGACTTCTCAGCCCAGGGATGTCAATGTTCAGTTTTAATTGCTTTTGGTTGTGTTGCTCGGATATAAAACCTCTCTGCTCCTTGAAATTTCAGAAAAGGCTGTTTAAGTCAAACCGTGGGCAGGGATTAAGGAGCAGCTGCCCATTTGAAGGCAGAGAAGATTTTGTTGCAGGCAAGTAGTTAAAAAAACAAAAAATTACCACTGGAGTTTTCGCTGGTAATTTTGGGAAAGTCATTGCATTTTCCACTGGGAATGAATTGGGAATAGATGATATTTGAATGGCACTTTAAAAAAATCTATTCATGTTTTGATCACTATGTACTGGTAAGTATGTTGAGAAGTGGGAATTCAGAGATGAATAAAATATGGCATTGTCCCCTCACAGATCTCGGCTATATTTTTAAAAAACCACAACACTGAACAATAAGCATGATGATACTGTTAACACTGGAGGGTACTGGGTGTGCTTGCTCCAGAATTTCCACATGGAGTGGCCTTGTGTTAGTGATGTGGCTGCAATGGGTGTAGGCTTGGAGCTGCATTTATATGTTGCACTTTATATAAGAACTGCATAAAACAATGATAAATATAAAAATAATAAAAGAAAATATCTATTATCCACACCAAATGATGTCAGAAAGGGAGCGCTAGTGGAGATTATGAAGGTGCTGAAGTTCTCAGAGCCCACAAAACACCTTGTTTCTTTGTGGGGCAGATGATCTCTAGGATGACTTTCTGAATTTCCCCAGCAGAAGGTAACAACATGAGGCAGAGAGTGTGTACCGAGGTCATAGCAAGTGCAAAAGTCCGTCAGTTTGAGACTTCCTGTTGGTAGAATGGCAAGTTTCTGCTTGTAACTAAGGTTCGTGGACAACCTGACAAGAACCAAGTGATCAGCCATCTTTCTTTGTAGTTGTTCTGGAGCAGGGGAAATGGTTGGACTTTGGACAGATACCGATTCATATTTTACCTTTGCCTGTCTTGGTGGCCTTGGATTAGTAATTTCATCTAAGTCTCAGTTTTCTCACCTCTAAGATGATTAAAAATAAAAATTTCTTGGCAGAAATCGTAGGATTAGAAGCAAACATATCAAAAATACATAGCACATGCTGCCTAATGGGTGTGTAGTAATTTTTATTTATTTATTTATTTTTGGTTGTCTCCGAGACTCAAATGATTATTTGAGATCAGAGTCCAACATTTAGGGAAGAACCAGAGGAGTTCCCAGAAAAGGCTGTTATTCAAATCAACAAAGGAAAAAATATGGATTAAATTCTTACTGAGTGTGCACATCTGCTCTAGGCACTTGGAAGCATGTGCCGAAAATTTTGAAGGTGCATCTAAGGAGTCTTTGAGGTGGCAAACACCAAACTAACACATGTGAAGCAATTAGGGAATAATATTATATAATCAGTTACTGGCACGTACTGTATAGGTAAGAAATGTCACAGGACTCTGATGCTATTAGCATATTGTTATCTTTTTTTTTTAGTGTATCTGCCCAGTGGTATAAGCAGGTCAATGTAATGTGCAAAGCACTCAGTGGTCCCCTAGTGGTCACAAAGAGTTATTACTACATATACCCAAAATGGAACAAATAAGAGCATTACTTACCTTATTTGCCTGTCATGTCATGTCATTTGGGCTGAAGAAAGATTCCACTTCCAAATCAATTCATTCTTCAGTTATACGAAACTTAAAATATTTCCTCAAATATTATTCATCATACTTCAACTCTCCAGCAACAGCTCTCACCCACCCTGCTCTGCAATGCACTCCTGAACTTACGTTTCTCATGGTTCACCAATTTATATAGATTGTACATTTGTTTGTCTGGCTTGTCATATTAAGATATGAACCTTTAAATGAAGTAACTGTGTTGGTGTTATTTAGGGATTCCAGGTTAGGGGATTCCATGCATTCCACTTTTCCCAGGACAGTCCTGGCTTATTCTTGTTTTCCTAGTGTAATTATTACAAACACCTTCTTCAATGATCATAATTATTCCAGTCTCGATAATAAATTATACGGTTGCCCTAGTGCTATCTCTTGTTCCTTCCAGCTCTTTTTTTCACCCTGATGGACACTCTGGAAATACCCATGTAACTCAGTTGGACTTGAGGTCAATCTGGATGTGATCTCTGGCACTCCAGCCATCACTAGGGTTTATTTGGCTGATCTGGCTGGCTAGGAAGCTGTTCTCTCTTCTCTTAACTACTTCACATGTGTTCTTTTTGAAGTGGCAAACTCAGTCTGAGAAGAGGACCACTGATGGTTGTTGGTGTTGTGTGTGCGCCTGAGTTCCCTTGTTTGGGTTTCCTCACAGGTTCTAAAAGTCAATTCTAAGCCAGGCCTAATGCTAGAACGCATTGGTCAGGCAAGATGTGCAAATCTTGGGTGAAATACGTCCAGCAGATTCCAGTTTATGATCTGTAATACTATGCAGGCTATGATAGTGAAAATGAATATATTAATAGGTGAAAGAAGATGATCTAGACACAAAAATTGAACCAGAACAAAAAAATTTGTGAACTCTTTCAAGATACAGCATAAGCTTATCCACAATGGCCCAAATGTCACCTTTTATCATAGTCAGAACAATATGGACACCTGTAAAACTCAACCAACTGAGACTTTCAAAGTCAAATTTATGCTTGATCTGTCAGAACTAAATTGCTACATTCATAGGCTAGTTGTGTGAATGCAACACAGAATAATTGTTTTGGAATCTAGCAACAGACTTGTGAATGCCTTGTTAAAATGAAGTATGCTTGTCTAGCTCAGATCAGATTTCATAGGGAAAATGTCCACCTCCTTCCATCATTTGTTTTAAGTGATTTAATAAATGCAGCAACTAAAGCAATATTTTATTGGTGGTTCAATTCAAAAAGCCAAAATATAACTACTTCAAATAAAGAGGCATACACAATTACGCTCACACTGAGAAACTGCTGAGTGACTTGGATGAATGTTTAGAAACAGAATATTAGTCTAAATGGCTTGAACAATACATTTTCTTTTTTTTTTCCTTTCCTTCTCATTATCTCTGACCTGTTTCCCCCCTTTCATGCTTTTGCTAGCATCTTAAACATACACATTTTACATGTGAATGAGATTACAAATTTACGATTCTAGAAGATAAGCACGCGTATAACACCAATGGTATTGAGCTGGTTTTTTATATCTTGTAATCTTATATTTATGAAGAATAAACCTTGAAAATAAGAATACACTAAATAAATATTGTAACACATAATAAAATGCATTAAAAGTTATAATTGAGACAATCATATTTGGGGAATTTCAGCAAATTTGATAGTTGTCTATCAAATACCAGTGGGATAATTCTAGATTCATTGCATAATACTGAGTAAAAAGAAACAATCATATTTAGTAAACCAATAACTGTACTCTATAGGGTTTTTAATTGCTGGTTTATTTTGGAAGTTGACTGCCCGAACTTTCTTCTGATGTGCCTCTGCCAGAACTTTCTTCTGATGTGCCTCTGGGTAAACTCAAACCTCCAACTTTTCGGTTAACCATCAATCATGTTAACCTTTTTCACCTTAGGCAATAGAACCTAGGTCTCCTGCATGTAAGAGGACAATTCTACCACTGAACCACCGATGCCCCCTTGTCCTTTTGTACACTCCTCTAAATACTCATGTCCAGGATTATTAACTTGTAATGACCAAGATATTGACATAGTTATCTCTTTATGTGGGCTCTTAGAAAGTTCAGAAGCAAATTCATGGATGTATTTTGTATTGATTTCACTCTTTGGTCTATATGACTCTTTACTATATTGACTATACTATACAACTATACTCTTCACTTTATTTCCTTCTGTCTGATTTGTTTAACCCATTTTAATTTGTTTTCTTACTATAGTGTATTAATCTTTGTAAATCGTGTGTAGAGACATAATCCTATATAAGGATTCCTTCAAAAGTATGCATGTTCTATAAATGCCATCTCATAATACCTAAATTGGGTATCTCAAGTCTAATTCTCTCAGAGTGGACATGAAACACCAAGGATTATCTAATAACTTAACATAGAATCAGTGGTTTCAACTGAGTGGGTGATTTTTTTCCCTCATTCTACAAGTTGTTGTCTTTCCGCCAAAAATCAGAATATTTTACGTAATCCACACTGCCATTGTAGTGTAAAGAAGAGCAAGGAGGCAGACCCTTCTCCAGGTTTCCATCTGGCACAGATTTGCACAGAAGCAAATTAGTAACAGTTTCAGCTGTGGAAATACAGCTTAAGGAGAGCCTGTTGTTAAGGTGTAGGCAGTTGCAAACAGAGACAGCCTTCCGCAATTAGCTAAAAAGCCCAAATTTAAGGAAGAAACCACCCTGGTTCATTCATGGATCAGGACAGAATAACAATGGGAACGACTCAGAACAAGAACCATCAAGAAGAAGATCCAGGAAGACCAGGCAGAGATTGTCTGTTCTCATGGTGTGGAAGAAGTGGAGCTCAAAAAAGACCTTCACCACACACGATTTGTTTCATGATGTGCAGTCGGTCACTCCTGACTAACGTTTTCTGTTGTAATTTTTAAGTCATGATCCTCAGCAAGCATTTGCTGTCAAAATTCTTCGGTCCAGAGTGGACAGATTTGGGAAGCAACTTCCTTTGGGAATTACGTTTTCTACCAGATACATTTAAAGGTTGCTTTTACTCCATAATGGTTTGCCATAGTTCTAAGAATGAAAAATAACTCTGTCCTGATACATACTGCATCAGTTTTCTTCCGGTTTTCCTTTCACCTAGCTCTAGTGCTCCCACTGGATTGATCCTGATTTGTACTTCATGAGTGTAATCCTTCGAGACAGAGGTGTGCTGTGACTGTCCTCTTAGGGCAGATATGGGCACTGTTAGAAAACTGGTGTCTATGGTTGAGGTTTTTGTTACGCAGCTTGGGATGTGTTGTACAGAACAGTCTATTACAAATATAGCTCCATTGATAGTACATAGAATTCTATCACATGCTTCTACTGGAGAAAATGTAGAGTCAGAGGACTGTGGTTAATTTCAGATTCTCTCAAGGATCAGAAGCCTGGGCAAAGGTCAAAATTGCCTTAAATTTTAGTATCTTATTGCATACTTAAAACATGTTTATTAAATTTTATAGGAAAAAAATTTTATGCTCCATTTCTTTAAAATATGTATTCTTAATTCATAGGAAAAGCTCTCCATCTGATATGCTCTAAGGAAATAAAACTCCTCATATTGTTTCAAAGTGATCTATCCATGTTTACTAGCATTAGAAAACACCCTCCCAGAAAGCTGACTGACAGATGGGCCCACAGCATCACTCTCATACCTGCAGGCGCCTGCCCAGATCCTCTCTGCTCAGATTCGTTCTGTCATGGGGGATGCTACTCAAGTGACTTCAATGAATTGAAAGACAGATGTGGAGTCAGGTTACCAATTTCCTACTATCTAATTTCCTTAGTACCTGATTGGAAATCCTAAAATAATCTATATATCGAAGTCTCCAAATTTTTTCAATGATAGAAAAATTTGAAATGTCATTTTATGATAATTCTGGGTTTTATGCCTTTTTAATGACAAAGTCATCTAGTACGCATTTTCCATGGGAACTCCTCTGAATGTACAGATTTTCATTTTAGCATGCAGAGTTACAAAAATTTTAAATGTTTATCAAGAGAAATCATCCAAGAACTAAAGAGAATTTGATAAAAATGCAATGCAT